>JANHZT010000705.1:121753-132849 GCA_032468215.1 Stegonotus admiraltiensis
TTTAATTTGTCTTAATGTGTTTTTTAATTTCTATATTACTGTTTTACTTGTGCCTGTTCACCGCCCTGAGTCCCCTCAGGGAGAAGGGCGGTATATAAATATAAACAAATAAAATAAACAAATAAATTTTGTTTCTCGCAATGGCCAGCCAGATGCCTCTAGAATGCTTACAAGCAGGAGCTGGACACATAACTCTTTTTCACTGCTGTTACCCTGAACTGACATTTGGAGGCCTGCTGCCTCTGCCCTGAAGGTAACATTGAACCTTCAAGACGAATAGCCCTTTGTAGGCTAGTCTTCTATGATTTTTTTTCAACCCTTTTTTAAAAACTATCCGCGTTAGTGGCCATCGCATCTCATGGTAATAAATTTCACAAGTCGGTAATGTACTGTGTGGTTAACCTTCTTTTAATCATCTTCATTATATAACCCCTGGACCTAGTATTTTGAGAGAAGAGACATTTCTATGTGGCTACTTTCCCCATGACATGCATGATTTTATTTTATGTTATGCACCTAAAGATTATTGACTATAAAACTGATGCTATTCCAGGTCATTAGAGCTAATGGAGATCTTACTTATGAGTCATAATTAAGGGCCATGAAGATTCAGCAATTACCCTCTAATCGTTGAAAAAAAGAATGTGAGCCGCTGTTTATTTCTGTTTATTGACATTTCAGCCTTTTCCCCAGGTTCTTATAGACAACTTGGCCCTTTGCTTCTTAATTCTTTTGCATGCTATAAGCCAACTGAAATGTACATGTTTTAGAGCTAAGGTATATAACTCTGTTAATTCTCTATCCTATATGCAGTTTTCAAATATTGGCACAACATTTTATTTTATATTTGACCAGATTACACGCTTCTTTCAAAGCATGGCATATATTCAGGCTGCTTAACTGACCAAATTTAAGAGAAAGTAAGGAATTTCTAAAATTTGTTTGTGTCAGGGCAAACAACTAGAACCACAAGTGAAGAATTCAACTAGCTGACTTATTGCTCAAGCCTATACACAGGAATCTTCTCAGACTAATGGTTTGCACCTGGGAAGGACTAGGTAAGGTTCAACAGCATTCAAGCAAAATTGGTCTTTGCTCTTTTGTGCCTACATAGGGATTCCAAACTAATTTCTTGCTTAACTCCTTCCCTGGGTCTGCCAATCTTTTACCAAACATTCAACACTTCAAAGTGATACATGTTTTGTATGATCATAGTTACTTTTAGAGCCCACCTCTTACTCCAACAAGCCCTCTACTAGTGATTAAAATTTTAAAGAAAAAAAATTGAAACAACATGGGTTCCCTGTGGCTGTTTCTTGTGAATTTTTTTATATCATTTTTCTATCACCGGTATTTTGCTTTAAGATAAAAATGAATAAAGAACAAAAGTTAGCAAAGGGTACAAAAATAAATATAACATTAGAAAAGTTACATATGCAGCACTTGTACTATATTATGATATTCCTTTTAATAGCAGAGTCAATATCCTTCTGAATTATTGATCATTGTGGAATATAAGCGAGAAGCAAGCAAGCAAGTAAAGTAATGTCATATGTGATTCAGATAAGAATCTGACGATAGAGGGAACAAAGCTCATCTATATAGTCTTCAGAGGTGGCCTTATATTCTTATGAATAATATGTGAGTTCAAGCTTTTGGAGATTTGTGGCTTGAAGAACACAGGTTAATCCTCATTTTTTTAAAAAATAATTTTCTTTCTGGAATTCCCTTGCAATGCCTTTGTGTGGCATTGTTGTTTGTCAGCAGTCCATACATGAAAGTCCTGTTCAAATTCCCTTTATCATATTTTATTTTTCATGCTGGAAATGCTTCCTTCATATCTCTTTTTTAATGTGTCTAAACAAGAATGGCTATATAGCAGAGAGTTTCCTCTCTCATTCCTTTTTAAAAAAGATCTCTAGGTGACATTTTAACCTATGTCATGTTCACAGTACAGCATCGTAAGTAATATTCCAGGAACTATTCTGCTGCTTCTTAAAAAGGATAGGACCCTAGAGATATCTTTAAATATGTCTGTAAAGTGAGAAGTACCAAGAGAAAGATAATATGCCTGATTATAGTTATTTACCTTACATTTTCATTCTCCTTTAACTGGGTGTAATTTAAGGGCATGAAATCTCTTACTGGAACTGTATTTGCATTAAACAGCTCTAAGCAACCATGAAAGTGCATAGGCTGAAAAATTGACAGGCTGGGTTCCTAGAATCCCAAAGTAGCATTTTTGTAATAGGCATACAAACAAATCAAATAAACATGTTCTGCTTCAGTGATTTAAAGAATATGGTCTTGGGGGTAATTTGTCCTTTTCCCTTTATTTTCTCTCTCTCTGTGTCTCTCTGTCTGTCTGTCTCTCTCTTTCTTATAAAAAGATTATCATGTTTAACCTTCGCTGTTGAAATCTTCAGTTTGCAGTTCCTGCTAACAAATTCCAAACTCTTTTAGCAAATTCCATGCCTGTTGTTGGACTTGCCCAGTTCTGTACCTGAGTTTGATTCCCACAATTGACAGAGTTACCCCAAAAAAGCTGAGATTACTTGGATGGTGATCTTTTTCTTCTTTTACTACTTTCATAATATCTATGTATTATTTGTTTTGCTTTTACATTCCCAGCAGGACTTTTATTGCAGTAATTTAATTCACAGTAATTGGAGACTCGGTATGGTGCAGTGGTTAAACTGTAGGGCTAGCACTGGGGAGCCAAAGATTCAGGATTGCCCCCATCTCTTGAAGCTGACTTTGTGCTCAGAGATGATGGTGTGGGGAAAATTGGAGGAGGAAGTGCTATATATGCTGCCTCGACTTCTGGAAGGAAAGACAGGATATAATTCTAATTGATCAATAAATAAAACTATTTAAAGTAATAGCAGGTGACAGGTGATATGCTCTGGGGTGTTGCTAGACAGGGAACTTGAAAGAACATCATGGAAGGAAGCAATGACAAACTTACTTCTCTACTGTTGCTAAGAAAGCCACATGGATATGTATGTGTAGTCCCCAAGAGTCAAGTTGCGCTCACGACACTCCCTTAGTTCAAGAGACATAAATAAAACAAATAACAAAATTAGGCTGTGTAATCACTTACAAAGGTCATTTGCTTTAAAAGGAAGCAGCATTTTAAAGCAATGTATTAATTTCTCAGGAAATAATCTAAACCTAACCTGACATCCCACGCCTGTAACAATGTGGTGTAAATAAAACCTATTTTCAGTGTAGGGTATCCAGTTTTATCCTGTACTTGATTATTAACTTGTGAACTCAGTGAAGTTGACAGTCAAATGCATAGGACTGCAACCTTTTAATATCTGTAACTCCTGGCTGGTTTTTATTATAACTGTTAAACATTAAAGCTTAGTTTATTTAAACCCATTAAAAGTCCTTTTGCATTTTTTCCCCTGGCTGGTGTGACCTGATGGGGCTTTGGAAGTGATGGTCAGTACTCCTCTTTGACCTCTCTCCCTACTTAGGATTGCTCTTAGAGAAATTTAAATGTCCCCCCATTTTTTTCTAAATGCGCTCTCTCTCTCTCTCTCTCTCTCTCTCTCTCTCTCGCTCGCTCTCGCTCTCTCTCTCTCTCTCTCGCTCTCTCTCTTGCTCTCTCTCTCTCTCTCTCTCTGACATGCTACAATATTAAGAATTTGTAGCCTTGACTTCTCTCCGGATGGATGTGGGAATATTGAAAATTAACTGACCTACTTTCATTGGATTCTAGTCAGACTTCTAAACATTCAGTTTTAATGCAGTGTTTTAAGACAGGCTTCAGATAGATACCCAAATCTCCTTTTCAAAACAAATCTTTACTCTCTTTGAAAATTCTCTCCTGAGATGGTGCGTCTAAATATCCTTTCTTGATGTAAGCTCCATTAAAATGGATGGGAGTTATTTCAAAATGCATTTGTGCTTTATTATTTCGGAAAGCACAGTTTGTTTGCAGCAATTCCATATTACTACCTTCTAGCAATTTGGTTGCAGGTTTGCTTATTGTATGATATTTGAACTGAAGCCTATATATTTCCCCCTACTTTATATTAAATTTCTACTTCTCCTTTGCAAACAGTACATTTAAATTAAGACTTGTCAGCCCAGACCTAATTAATGCTCTCACAGTAATGTTTTCATCTTCCAGAGGTGAAATTGACTTAAAGATGTCCCTGGTGGTAAGAGTTTAAAGACTGGTTGAGCTGCAGATTTGAGAAAAGTTCCTGTGTTTTGTTCTAATGTTACTGACAAAAAGGCTTCTGTATAATTAAAACAGTTTTACTTGAAAGTTAATAAAATGCATGGTAAGTAAGTGTGGAAAAATTGGTGATATTATACACTGAAATATATTCAATTACTGGATAGTACAGGTAGTCCTCAACTTATGACCACAATTGACCCCAAAATTTATGTTACTAAGTGAAACTTTTGTGAAGTGAGTTTTGCCCCATTTTATGACCTTTCTTGCCACAATTGTTACGTGAACCACTGCAGTTGCTAATTTAGTAATGTGGTTGTTAAGTGAATCTGGTTTCCCCATTGGCTTTGCTTGTCAGAAGTCGCAAAAAAGGGATCACATGACCCTGGGATGCTGTGACTGTCATAAATATGAACCAGTTGCCAAACATCTGAATTTTGATCATGTGACTACAAGGATGCTTCAATGTGTGAAAAATGGTCATAAATCCATTTTTTAGCACCATTGTAACTTCAAATGGTCACTGCTTTAAGTTGAGGACTACGTGTATAATTGCTGATTTATTTTATGACAGAATTCAGTTGCTACATCATTGCAATCACAGGGCAACACGAAGAAACTTAGACATGAGAGATGTTCAGAATCGAAGTAGCGCATGGTAAATGTTCCATTTCTTTAAACAATTAAGAGCAAATATTAACTATATTAACATGAGAGTATCATTGTACCCTTTCTTTCCTCTTCTGTTTAAAATACCTTTGACGGAGACCCTAGTGCAGGCCAACTGGTGACCATAATTGGGATGTCTTTTCTCCTGGACTTGAGCCAGGAAGTTGATGAACCTGGTTTGTAATAGTTAGCAATATGATTGTGGTTGGCCTTCGATATACTGTTTATTATTGTTTTTATTTCTCTTGGTTATTCTTTTGGCTTTCAGTTTTAATTGAGTCACAGTTTACAAGTAAATGAAATAGGCTTATTAGTGTGTTTTCAGTTTTAATTTCACATTTGCAACATGGGAATTGTAGTATTACAGGTTTCTGAAGCAACCGGTTTCATAGATCTGCAGCTGATAATTCTTACAATTTAAATCCAAATATTTAAGTTCCAGCAAGTTGGGGAATATATTGGTAAAGATTAAAATCATACATATGAAATGATATGAGTAATGAGCAATACTAAATAAATACTTAATATTTTATTATCCATGGCTGTAGGTATTGTAACAGGTTGTTTGATAACAGCTGGGCACAAAATGCAATATGTGCAAATAATTAATTTCCCTTGTATTTGACTTATTTCTTAATTTAATTTCTATAGTTGCCCATTTCAAACAAGAGATTCCAGGCAGCAAAAAAAATCATAAGACAATTAAAAACAATTACAGTAGGACAAACAATAATAAATATATATGGTAGCCAAGAAAAAATTGTCATCAGAAATTTCAATAAAGCCAGGAAATGGGGCCCTTCACACGCTCAGAGCCACAGGCCTACAGAAGACCACCAAGCTTATCCTGATCTCAGAAAGGAGAATGTTCCAGAGGGAAAGGAACTACAATAGCAGAGAAGTCACATCTCCTAGTTTCCACCAGCCAACATTCCTTGGCTGATGGAACTCGTAACATGCCCAACCTGCTGGACTGAAACAACTGTGAGAAGATGGTCCTTAGGACAGGGGTCTCCAAGTGAAGCTGGCTGAGGAACTCTGGGAGTTCAAGTCCACAAGTCTTAAAGTTGCCAAGGTTGGAGATCCCTGCCTTCGGAAACCCAATCCCAAGCCACAAGAGACTTTAAAAATGACAATCAGCACCTTGAATTTCACCTAGAAACACAAAGACAACTGATGAAGCTTGTGCAGTGGTGTTTCATGTATTGAAAATCTGACATGACATTCTCCTGGCATGCTAAGTGTTAACTAGAGCTGAAGAGTAAAATCATTAATAGAAAAGCTAAATCAGAACTAGACGACTTCTCTAAAAATATTTTAGTAAGAGGTAGGTGATGTGTGTGTGTGTTTTTTTTTAAGTTAGCAGAGATTTTGTTTCCGGGCTAAAAAGACTAAAAATAAACAGCTGTATAGTACTTCATTAAGCTTACTGCTTGAAGTGATTTTTCCCATTGATTAGTCTCAAGGCTAATGCCAGTTCATTCCTCATTTCATTGCTAATTAACATCAGCTCTGCTTCTGACCATTTGACTGCATTGTATCTTTGAATGTGTGTGAATTAGACAAGAAGAAACTAGAGTTTCTTAATACAAAACCAAGAACAATTACACAGCACATATTCTTCTAGATTATTCCTCAGGAAAGTATAAAGGCAAAAGGCTTTCTTCCTTTTTGAGGAAGAAACAGGAAAAAAACCCTACAGACTGGATGAGGGATGCCAACTAACATAATGCGTATCTGGGCCCTACATTGTACCAAATTTAACATAACCAGATAAATTTATGGCTGATATATATTTCCTATTTCTGAATCAACTCAAATGACTAGTTAATAGTTCTTTCACTTTCCTCCTGTATTTAAAAAACTAAGAAAAAAAGCACTGCATGTACATTAACTGGCAGATTAAAGTTGGAACACCATAACAGCATCAGGTGGAAGTTAGTGGGGACATCTCAAATGAATGTGTCTTCTATCAGTATACTGGCATGTCCAAAGAAAGAGAGGGAGCCTTATATATTGTAATATAATTCTAAAGCTTGGAGCAGTGGTGAAATTCAATTTTTTTACTATCGGTTCGGTAGGCGTGGCTTGGTAGGCATGGTGTGGCTTGTGGGCATGGCTTGTTGGGCATGGCAAGGGAAGGATACTGCAAAATCTCCATTCCCACCCCACTCTGGGACCAGCCAGAGGTAGTATTTGCCAGTTCTCCGAACTACTCAAAATTTCCACTATTGGTTCTCCGAACTACTCAAAATTTCCACTACCAGTTCTCTGAACTACGCAAAATTTCTGCTACCCGTTTTCCAGAACCTGTCAGAACCTGCTGGATTTCACCCCTGGCTTGGGGCCTTTTTGGCCTAATATCCTGAGCTCAAAGGACAAAATGTAGTCTGCACAGAAATGAGCAGGCAGCACTGCAGTCTTGACTACATTCAATGGCCAAGACCTATACAAGTTCTTGTGCAGGAGTTCTCTCAACTGCTTCTACTAATATTGTTTGTTGAATTAAAGCTTTAAGTTAATCTTTAATCTTAGCCCAGGGTTTATTATGTTGTGCATCCTGCAAGCCACATCTCATTGAAACTTTTCATCCCAGCCAAAATACAAAATACAACTCTATTAAGCTTAATGATGCTGGCCATATATTTTCTTCCAGACACATTGGATTTGTATGGTTATAGAAATTTTGTGCATCTCATAAAAATTTCATTGTCTTCCACAGGAAGGTGGTGCCTGCCCGTGGCGGTGGGAAATGGGGGTGGTGGAGAAGACTGAAAGAATAAGTCCTTGGAATACCTATACATCTAAGAATCTTTTCAATACAGACCATACAGATATATTCCCATTACCAACAGTATAAGTATCTGTTTATCAGATACTTTCTGAGAACAGAAAACTAGAGTTTTAGTAACTGCACTTCATCCTGGTGAAAATCAGAGATGTACACAAGAGTCATGAAAAGACTCAGAAATATTATAAATCTAATATAGTTCAACAATAAACTTAGAGGATGTTTCTTGAGCATTTAATTTCCATATGTGAGCATAATTTTTGAACCCAAGTATTGTGTGTGCTTGTTTATTTCTTTATTTATGTACTGCATTTTCAAACTGGCCAACCTTTTACTTGTTCCAAAAATATCCAGAATATAAATTATTTTAGGCTACATACTTCAACAATCTAAGGACAAAAGTATCATAAATGGAAAAACTTTTGAAATTTCTGAAGAAAAAGTTTTATATCGGATTTGTATTATGAACACAGCATGCTCTTAGGATTGATCTGTGTAGTAGAAAAAACAGGATCTCTGCAGGAATAGTGAAAAAAAAAAGCAAGATATTAAATACCGTATTTCTTATACTTGTTTTCCATTTCTGAGGTACAGCTATGTGTCTAAAGCCAGCATAGGACAAATTGCAATCTACTGAAATGAAGTAGGCATGAAAAAAGCAGGAATCATTACAATGTGGAGAACAATTTTGCCGAACAACTAGCTATAGGTGAAAATAAGGGGATGTAATGCCAGAATTAGCAATGGACATGTTCTTGGTGGGGGTAGGTTTGGGAAGAACTCTCTAGCATCTTTAATGAAATTAGTTTGATCCTGTTCTGGGTGAAAAGGTCAATTTTTCCATAAAGTTCAAGTGAATGGGCATTGTAGAAACATTTACTAAACTTGGCATAAAACAAGTAACAATATCATATAGCCTTGGGTCAATTCCAGATCACAAGCATTTTGTTTTAATTGAATTGAGTATTGCATTTCAATTTGTGGGAAGAGTGGTTCCCCCCCCCATCTCATTCTTACATCTGGAGGCATTTCTATCTCTGCACTAATCACAAAATCAGTCTTATACAAATCTATCTGTTGGGAATGTTCACTAGAGAGCAACCATGCCTGAATGATAATCCTCTTTTGCTTGCTTTGGAGTGGAATTGTTAGCTCCATCGTTCATTGGTCAGGTCTCTACAAACAATCTATCCCTAGGATTGATTTAGTGGGCTTGGGGTCCAATTCTGAAAACATCCAACTAATTTCATTCACAATGTCAGTTGTGACAAGCACACATCTTATTTGAGTCTCAGGGTTTGATCAGAGTAAATAAATTACACAAATAAAGCATGAATGAGTATTAGCAGAACTTCAACCATATTTAGGGATGGTCAATGTTTTAAGGTAGGCGAGGTTTGAAAACAGATTCCGTAAGGATTAATGGAACTCTCTTATTGCAAGATATAATAACAGAAACTTGAAAACCCAATAAGAGATTCTCTCTCTGTACATAATGGACAGTGAATGCCGTCTCCAATGCTTCTGCACTAAGCATCCTATCTACAAGAAAAATTTACAAGTTCCTTTTTCTGTGTAATCACAATCTTTTTATGAGCCCTTGCTGTTTTTTATACAGTACTTTATAATTGGTTTATGACTAGCATTGGTGGTTTTATTGATTTGGACATCAAAATGTTTGTACCATCTCTTGTACTTGACATAAGATTTCTACATTAGAACTGCATAAAGAATTAGAGTACTTACATGAAATCTGATTCTTCTGATAATACCATAATGAAAACTATAATGGCAAGAGTGAGAACAACATTAAAACTAATATAATACAAATCAGAATTAAAAATGACAAAGTAGTAAATATTAGTTTCAGAGAATGTCTCCTGCAATTTTTACAGGAGAATTCTTATTCAAGTTAAAGTAAAAAGTATGCTGTAGAAAGTGTTTGAAAGGGAATCCATTTGTGATACGTTGTGGTTAAAGTAGCATTTGTGGAATAAAATGGATGACAGTTGTTTGAAAGATTTGCTGAATAAACCGTTTATTCAATTGGACTTACTTGTTTCTTTGAAAACATTTCACTTTCATTCCAGAAACTTCTCCAGTTCTGAACAATTGTTCAGCTTATTTCAGTTTACAAAGGAAATTAAAAAAAAAGATGAAGTAAGTCCAGTTGCCTTTTGGAAAAGCACCTTTTGAACAATCATGATCTGGATGATTGAGAATCTCCATAGATGTTTCAGTGTGTAGTGCATCCAGATAGAGGATGCCTAGTGAAATCAATCATGCCTCTTGCATTTTTTGTACCTTTTACTCCTTGAAACACGTGTGCGGTAGGAAGAAAAAAGAATGGAATAGCAGGAGAGGAATATATATGGAAGGTGACAATAAAATCCCAGCCCAATTTATACCTGCATTGCAGTCAATTACCAGGTAGGTTTATTCAAAAGTAGCCATTATTTGCTGGTTGATATGATTCAGAACAATAGAGAAAAATTCTTTATATTTGCCAGTAAGACCCCAAAAGCAAGAGTAAGGGCATCCTTCCAAAATGAAGAAAAAGGATACAATTATATTATTTCTCTGTAGTTGTACTACAAGATATCTGGCTTTTGCCAGTTCTCAGAAATGTTCTTATTAATTTGTCAAACCCATGTTTAATAAATGTGACTTTTTAGTTTATTGACTATTATGCAGAGAGAATTAAAGGACACCACATTTCTCATTGGACTAATAATTATTACCAGGCTTCCCAATTATTTTGGAGCAATATTTGGCTTTTTAAAATGATACCCAGCAGTCATACATAACCCTGTACGATTAATGGATTTTGCAATGGAATAGGTGATGACCCAGAGAAGACGACTACTGTAATGGTGGTCTTACAGGTCAATGCTTTATTCAGCACATTTCTCCATAAACTCAAAAGATTTTTATGTTGAGGTACTATAGTTAAGCAGAAAGAGGGGAAAAAAACATACAACAATGCAACAGGCTTGATTGTAATATGCTTCTTATTTTTGCAGAAAATCCATTATTTTTGGAGCTATTAAATGATGAAAAGGATTAAGAAAATAAAAGAAAATAAGCAGGACTGTCTTTGTAAATCTAATAAAGATGATAACAGTAGACTATTTTGTCAAATTTGCATATGAATTTATAACATTCTAATCCGCTGGCAAACAGCACGCTACAATGAAATGATAGATTTGTACTGGCCTTATCAAAGAATAAAAACCCTATACAATCTTGTGGCAAAGAAATCTTGTTTTTCTTGCAGACTTTCACGTTTTCATAAAGTTCATATTTGTAACCTTAGCATCTAGATATTTATCATCCTTAAATGTAGGGTTCCCCCTCACCCCAAAGACAAGCATAGAAGTTGATTCAGTCAGAATCCAGTAATAGCAGGGGTGAAATGTAAAATTTGTTACTACCGGAGAT
>JANHZT010000705.1:138005-150723 GCA_032468215.1 Stegonotus admiraltiensis
GGGCGGGAAAGAGATATTTGCCATCAGTAGTCAGGCATGCAATCCGGCTGCACCTGATATTGGAACTGATTCAAAGTCAGTAATTATGTAAGTTAGATTTTGAATCCTGCTCTCTAAACCTCTCTTCACAATTTCCTGGTTGGGATATAAATCATCTCCTCAGAGAAGATTGAGCTAAAGCACAAATTGGGCAGCTATACCTTTTATTTTATCCACTACTTTATTACTTTAAATATTTCTTCTTGTTTTAAGAATTCCTCTTATTCTAGGCATTCCTTGTTTTATGTGACTTCAACGTGTTTAAAGGCTTGCTGCATACAAATAAATTATGCACCTTTTCAATCAACATAAAAATACGGTGTTTTAAAGACAGCCAAGAAAAGGTTTCACAAAGTACAATCAACAGTTCTAGTGTGCTAATTTTAAAAGATGTAATTTTGAAATGCACTTGAAATTGAAGAGTTGCTGTGAGGTTTAATGTTAAAATTGCATAAATTAACTGATCAGCCCATGAGTAGAATGCCATCAGAGTCAGGTGATCAGTTTGGAAAGTTATATGACTTTCCTGTTGATGGGCAAATACTGCTGGTGGATAAATGCTGTTGGACGTCAGTTATCCTACTTCCATGTTTCATGAATCTTCCTCTGCAAATTTTCTTTATAAGCCAAGACATCTCTAATGAAAAATAATCTGGATGTAATAATGATCCCTTGGTTGGCTGATGGCCCATCTCTGAAACTAAAGTTTTAAGTGTTACTGACAGAAACATAATTTGTAGGAGATCATGCTTCATACATAATAATCTGACCAAACCCAATCAAAGTTTGTGTTTGATGCTTCTAGAACTAACCCTTTAATTGGTTGTGCTTGAGATGGAACATTAACCTAATGTGACCTACGTTTGCACAACATACTTATAGCTGGCTACAGATTAACATTAAACATAAACTATTTTTAAAACCATGAGATTAGATGTACATTAGATCTGTACATCAAGTTAAGAAAAACAAAACATATTACGTCTTAGTTGCATAAACCTGTGTGCTTAATTTAAGAGGAAAATAAAATCTATTTTGTAAACTACTACTCTGCCTGTTAAGTCTTTGCAGAAGATAAGGTTAATTATATTTATATGTTTATTCAATTTGTATAGCTTCCCATCTCAGCTAAGTGACTCTAAACAATAAGTTGTTTAATACACGGCAGGTTACTATGCTCCTCTCTGCATTCTTCTAGGAAGAAGATGTTCCCATTACATTAGTAACAGAGAGGGTTAGCTAGACTAAGGTGTGGTATACATGATGGACCACTTACTGTACCAGATCAGAAATTTATGCAGTAATTAAGTCTCCCTGGGCCCTTGTAACTTTCTTCTCAGGCATCTAAGTAATCAGATGGATTTAATGTATTAGTTGTGATATATTGTGCCAAGAAAGTGTGATAGATGATTGCCTGACTTCAGACTTACAATTGTACAAGTCTTCTCATATTTATTTAGACCCTGCAGTGAAGACTAGTAAGGGCTAGATTTTTACAATATACTAAATTAAACTAGGATGGGAGTAGAAAATGTTTGTTTCATTCTATTTTGTTTTGTGGTTTACAGTAGTTTGTTGTGTAAATCCAACAAGCATCGTTTATAAACCAAAATTATGTTTTGGTATATTGAATTGTAGTCAGTTTTGGCTTATTTAGTGTTTAAGTAAACCATAGCTTAATATATGTTGTGTACACAGTCATGGACAGAAATTATGTTGGCATGTTTCCTGAGCATGACATATCTGTTGTAGAAAAAAAAATCTACCCTTCTATTATTCAATAACTTTAAATTTTTCCAAAAAAGCAAAAAGATTTGAACACTGACATTGGGATTAACAATTGTTGGCTGGTATTTGATGAGCAAACTAAGCCTATACATGTTTACTCAAAAGTTCAGTGCAGCTGACTTCAAAATAATGTTGCTCAAAATGGTAAATTTAATGTGCATTTAAAACTGCAACATGAGTTTGTCTCTTACTCCTAAGAACTGTCTGCTTTCTTCTCATATTCCATATAATGTTATGATCATATTACTAAGCACTTTCCTACATTGAAAAATGTAATGAGAAAGAATGAATAATGAACATTTGAGGCAGTTGCTATAATAAGGCAGTAATAAATGGTTATTATAAACCATTATTAAATATAATGATTGGACAGGAAATTATTAATTATATAATTTATTTTTTGTGTCACTTCATGGAAGGGAAAAGAAATATAATCAGTTTTTAAAAAAATTATATATCAATATGATGTGATGAACTTGATAAACTATGAATCCTGAGGATGGTTTTATATATATTATAGTATATAATTTTTTATTGGACAAGTGTGATTGGACACACAAGGAATTTGTCTCAGATGCATAAACTCTCAGTGTACACACAAACAACAGAGTGATAAGTCATAGATCATCAATCATAATATACAATCATAAATCGTAAGATTCAAACAACTGATAAATCATAATATACCAATAAGAGAAAGTTGTGGGAAAGATGGGTGGTGAAAAAGATGAGAAGATGAGAAGGATAATAGCAATACAAGTCAATAGATGGGTAAATATCTTTAGGCATAAGATAGTGCTGTGGGAGTTAGGTGTTTAGCAGAGTGGGGGAAGAAACTATCTTTGTGTCTGGTTGTTTTGGCATACAATACCCTACCTTACAGCAGCATCTTGAGGGGAGAAGTTGAAACAATTTATGTTTATGTGAGGGGTCTGTAAATATTTTCTCAGCCCTCTTCTGGTTACGTATCTCTTTCTGGTTAAGTATGATTAAGTATGTTATACTATCTTAAGTAGTATAACGTGTCTTAGACCAGCTTTGGCAAGTTCTGCGATAGATGGACTAATACTTTCATTCAGGATAAGGCAGCTTCTTACTTTCATCTCTTCTATATAAATAACTTGTGCTGTTTGAATTGTATTTATCAAAGAGGGACGGTCTGTTGACAATATGAGAGGCATGCAGAGTTCCTCCGTTCAGTTAGTTAATGGTGATGTCCAAACTCAAATCTGGGTTTTGGTTGTCACAGTAGAATTCAGATTCAAGGTAGATGCAATTGTGTTCCTGAAATACTAATCATACTAATTTTTATGTCTATTACAAAGTATCAATTACTCCTTAGTCATTTATGACACGCATAAATGCCATCTGTTTAAATTTAACAAGTTTATATTTTGCCAACTAGACTTGACAAAGTTAACAAGAGAGAGACATTTTATTCACTAGGTATGTTTTTAACAGATACTAGTAAATATTCTTGTAACTATCGTTTGCCAAATAAAATTCCCTAATATACAAGACTGATTTAGAGACATTCTTTGTACTATACTTACTTTTTAAATAATTGTCATGCTGCCTAAAAAAAAAAGTCTCTATTTCTCTCTTCTCCTTTCAGTTAATGTGACAAGCAACTTAAATTACTTATACTTGGTAACTGCAACATTTTAGTGGTACAGGCATTAAAGAGAAATGAGGCACGAAGTTCTATTGCAACAGTTTTAATGCACATTAAACCAAAAGTTGGCTTTACATTGTTTTTTAGATTAAGAATGCTCCTGACCCTTTTTATAGAAAGCATTGCAGCTGAAGGTAAATTTTATCCCCCATAAAGTGTGCCGTGAAAGACTCTTTCTGGGAGATCTATTAGAATTCAGCGTTTTTGTTTGTGCCTTTCTTGTTCCCTGTAGACAGATGGGTTTTATTCATCTCTACATGAAAAGTGCCACTGCTAATATGTAAATTCAAAAACAGTGTGGCAGTGGGTAGAATGATTTATTACAGAAGGTAAGTAATGTAATAGTATTAGGTAAGAAAGAGCTATTAATACAATTATATTAAAATGATGCACCAACGTACTATTTTTGCAGCCTTTGTAAAGCCTCCCGTCTCTGGTTACTACAATAGCAATATTCTTATTGTGCGGTTTCTGTAACAAGAAGTGGCACAACTTTCAACACTCAGAGAAAATTTATGGTCTTCCCTACTTTGGCTCAGGATAAAGTAAGTAGCATGTAGATGGATAAAATCTTCTGAGATAGTCACCTTACTTTTTTACATATTTTAATATGCTGATAATAATGCTGATTTAGTATTGAAATAATAATTGATAAGAATTTGACAATTGGGTCTAGTGTTTTTAGGCCACTGAATGCCACTCTTCTTTGACTTCTGCTTCTAGATCCATCTCCCACTACCGCCAATAGTTCGAAATATCCAAGTTGTGTTATGACATGGGTGGACCTGTAAAGACAAAACTGTCTTTACAAAACTAAACTGTTCCTAACAAAACTAAATGCTGTAGTGCAGTGTTGGAGATTGAACTCCAACATGTCTCAATGGGAGATATGTTGGAAAGATTCAGGACAATAAGAAAACTTTAATAAAGTTGAAATTATGCCATTTAACAGAGTAACAGAATAACAAAATAACAAAGTTGGAAGAGACCTTGGAGGTCATCTAGTCCAACCCCCTGCTTAGGCAGGAAACGCTACACTACTTCAGACAAATGATTATCTAACATCTTCTTAAAAACTTCCAGTGTTGGAGCATTCACAACTTCTGGAGGCAAGTTGTTCCATTGATTAATTGTTCTAACTGTCAGGAAATTTCTCCTTGATGTCTTTCAAATAGCAAGAAGAGGGCCAACATAATAAATTCAGTAGGAACGGACGTTTGATACCCCCTGCAGTTTTGGACACTTTTGACCTGCAGAAGTCTTGCAGAAGTGGTTGCTATTGCATCTTCTTATTCCTGTCACTTGCTAAGTGACAGGAAAATAAGGAGAAATGAAAACAGGATCACTATTCTGTAGGCCTATCTATGGATATAAAGTGCAGGCAGAGATGGGAGACAATTTTATGAATCCTTGTAATTCACACTTTCAAAGCAATATATGAACCAAAACACCATTATAATGCAGTAATTTCACATCTCTAAATATTGTGAAGCATTCCACCAATTAAAATTATTAGAAAAAGTATATGTTAGGGTGTGTGTGTGTGTAGATTTAGATAAACAGACAGATAGAGATAGACAGATATTAGTGAAATAAAAAAACCCTATGATGCTATTGGAGAAAACTGTAAAAAAATAAGGAATACATCAAACAAAGAAGAGAGGTATATTATTTTTTTTGTGGAGATATTTCTTTTAATAACATCCAGGTCAGGGGTGGGTTCTAAATTTTTTTACTACCGGTTCTGTGGGCATGGCGGGTGTGGCATGGCGGGTGTGACAGGGGAAGAATACTGCAAAATCCCCATCCCCTCCCCACTCCAAGGGAAGGTTACTTCAAAATCCCCATTCCCTCCCCATCCCACTAACCTGCTATGGGAAGAAATCAAACTCTTCATTTCCCCAAAGAAAAACAAGGAAAAATCAAGCTGCTAACAAGGAACCTGCCTGATACTCATTCCGCATTTCTGCCAGCCGCATAAAGGAAACTTTATAAGAAGAAAACAGCTACTGGTGCTTAGAGATAATAGAAAGTGGAAGCCGGAAATTCGGCTCCATTTACAAGCAGGCAGAAAACTCATCTAAGACAGGATATTTCACAATGGAAATTGCCCAAACCTTTTTAGAAACACAAAGCCCATGTTGCACAAACCCCAAAACTTCAAAAACATAGAACCATATAAGAATCCCTCCTCTTATCCAGTTTGTTGTTCAGCTGACCCAGAAACGAACTGCTGAATGTTACTTTGCTTCTGCAAGCAAAAACCTCCTCCCAGCAGCTGCTTCTTGGCTTGTCAATTTAAAGCAACGGCGTCTCCCCCCCCCCCATTCTTCTTTGCCAAGTGATCTCCTGGCTGAGAAGCAAGTCCTGATATTTTCCTTCTAGCCAATCAGTTGGGAGGCTTCTTGGCTTCTCAATTTAAAGTGATGGTGTCTTGGGTTTTTTCCCTCTTCTTTGTCGAGTGAGCCCTGATTTTTCCTTCTAGCCGATCAGCTGGGAGTCAGAAGGCAGCGAATAGATTGGGGGCAGGGCCAGGCAGAGGTGGTATTTACTGGTTCTCTGAACTACTCAAAATTTCCACTACTGGTTTGCAAGAACCGATGAGAACCAGTAGCAACCCACCACTGATCCAGGTTCAGAAATGAGAAGAAATGAATTTAAGATCAGAAAAAATATAAATCAATAAATTTTGAAATGGACACGTAATCTTTTTTTTTTTAAATTTTAAGCTTTCATATTTGGCAAGTTACTTATGATGATGACTTTTTTCCTCTTGTTTTTCATACCTACTTTTAGTAATAGCACTTAGACTTATATACTGCTTCATAGTGCTTTACAGCCCTCTCTAGGTGGTTTACAGAGTCAGCGTATTTCCCCCAACAATCTGGGTCCTCATTTTACCAACCTGAAAAGGATGGAAGGCTGAGTCAGTCTTGAGCCATTCAGACTCAAACTCGTGGAGTAAGCAGTGAGTTAGCCTGCAGTACTGCATTGTAACTACTGTGCCACCACAGCTCTTTACATCAATATACCAGACATCCCTGGAATTTACTTTGAAAGAAGTGGATCACATTAGTGGTACCATTATATATATTTTGGTTCAACCAACATTAAATTATGTTAATGTTTTGCCGTTCACCAAGGCAAGATAAAGATATAAAGCTTATCTAATTTCTACTTTGTGTTGCCCATTATAGCGTTGGGGAGGGGGGCTGTTAACTTTAGCCAGTAAATTCTTGTATACTTACAGTACAGTATAATCAACGTACCATATTATGAAGAAAATAATTTGGTAGAATAAAGGTTTTAATAAGATTCTAATATTTATTGGCATGTTTGAGACAATAAATATTAGGGTTTGGTTGTTCTCCCGGAAGATAGCATCCTATTTTCTAGAGCAATCCTTCCTTTTCATGACTGTCCTTGATAAATCACTTGTTCCATTTTACTTTTTACCTTCTTTCTTTGAAGATGTGCATCTTTAACCTCTTTCTATACCGGTAATCTTCATCTTTTCACCAGTTGTTTAGTGACCATTAGATGCTATGACAGACCTCCTCAGGGATACTTATAACCAAGATTCAAACTTCTGCCTGCAAACACTCCACACACACACACCCCCGAGGTCACATAATCGCACTCAGCAACCATCCTTCATTTATGGCCTTTTGCATTATCCATATGAACATAATTTACATTTTTGGGGGGGGGGCTGGAAACCAGTGCTTACTTCCAGTTTCTGGTGGAAAACACCCGTTGCAGACCATGGATTTGCTTAATGATCCACTTAATGATTGGCACAATTGACAACCAATTCCAGGCTCAATTCCAGTCATAAGTCAACAACTACTTGTATGTCCGTGCATATAGCAATAGAAATAGCAGTTAGATTTATATACCACTTCATAGTGCTTTTACAGCCCTCTCTAAGCAGTTTACAGAGTCAGCCTATTGTCCCCAACAATCTGGGTCCTCATTTTACCCACCTCGGAAGGATGGAAGGCTGAGTCAACCTTTAGCCTGTGAGATTCGATCTGCTGAACTGCAGCTAGCAGTCAGCTGAAGTAGCCTGAAGTACTGCACTCTAACCACTGCGCAACCTCAGCTCTTATGTATGTGTGCTCATATGTATGTGTGCATACATGCATGTTTGAATATACGTCTTCCTATTAGCATAAGCTAGGTTTACAGCTCAAGAGATGCAGCTTTTGGTAAATCACAACAGGAGAGTACATTTAATGCCAAGTGGCAAGTAATCAAATTGGTATTTCAACATAATTTCTTAGTTCAAATGGATTGCAGTAGTATCCAGGCTTTTTTATCTGTTTGAATACAAACTACAGTAGAACCTCTGGTCACGAACGGTTCTGACCACGACCAAATCGGGTTCCGACCAAAAAATTCACAATTTTTTTTTCTTCGCAGCCGATTTCCTCTTCTGTTAGCCACAAATTTCCAAAATTAAGTTCAGGTCACAACCAAATCGGTTTGCGACCAAAGTTATGGAATGAATTATGGTCATAACCAGAGGTTCTATTGTATATTTTGTTGTCCTCTAGTCCTACTCCTGTTTCTGTGTGGAATGCATTGATAAGATTAATTGCTGATTAAACTAGGGTAGCCTTGCAGGAGGCACTAGGACAGGTTTGTCTGAAAACTATATTCACAGGTTAATAATATCAGTGATAAAATGACAATTGCTGAGAGGCGTATGTTGTAATATATAATTAGTAATTAAGAGAGAGAGAGAGAGAGACGGAGGGAGAGGGAGAGGGAGAGGGAGAGGGAGAGGGAGAGGGAGAGGGAGAGATCCTGATATTCAGTATCCATTTTCATTAAACTGTGATACCAACCAAAGGATGCCAAAGACAGGCAATTTGGATTTTTAATGTGCAGCCTTTAATTACGCATAAAGTTGGAGCTAAAGTTGTTGTTTATTTTTGTGTGTATGTGTGTCTGTATAACATATACTTGCTGTTTTATAATAACAGTTCTGCAGCCCTTCAAAGTAGACTTGGTTAGAAAACATACCACAAAGATGAAAAGGATCTATTTTATTGTTCTAAGGTACCCCAATAGAATCTGGAATCTACAGAAATTCCCTGTCCCAGTAAAAATACTAGGGTTACATTAAAAATCACTAAACAGTCAAATGCTAACTAAATCATTAAATACCAAGAAAAATGTTGTGGAATAATGCAATACAAAAATGTGCTAAATGAATTTCAAACAATCCAAGGTGATTGATAGCACAGTATCAAATCATATTACAGGGGGCAGTCAATGAGCATTTATATATTTATATGGGAGAACTTGCAATATTTTCCTCAACTAATAACCTTATTTGGAGAGTCTGCTTCTTTATTCATTTAGCCTGCTTAATTCAAAATAAGGTCAACCTGTAGACCTAAGGGCCTCATCAGGGCATCTGTGTGGTTCCGTGCTTGCAAATTAGTAGGCAACTGAGTAGAGAAAGCTATTATTGCAACTGTCTCCAAAGCAGAAGGAAGCAGTGTAAGGTGTGAATGGATGAATGGAAATGATGCTCCAGCTCTTTTGACAACACAGTGAAGAAGTTATTAGAGTTTTATGGTTCACTTGGCTATACAGTACATAGCAAAAATATGGTTATAATTAAATCTGATAGTAGAGATTAGCATACTCAGAAGTATGTAGTTGTATCATGGGTATCAATTATACAACGTTTGTAAGCATGCAGTTTATGTGTCAGGCTATGTACAAAGCTGTATGCAAACTAAACATTTATTTATTTATTTATTTTTGATTTCTGAAAAACTGAGAATGTCACATACATTTGATATAGATGTCATGGGTTTTGTATGCACAAGGATGACTCATTATAAGCAGATTTCTTGTGATTTCATATAAGTACAATGTATTGAAAAATACAACCTTGGAAGAGAAAAATACAATTTCACTTTAAGGATAGTGTAGATGTAGATCGCCATTTGCAGCATTCCAAAATGTACAAGTATTGGATGACTCCTAGCTGCAATTTAATTGTCTTCCTTCCCAAGGCTAATATTTTCTTTTTTGATACCTGACTTTTTCAAGGTGTAATCCTGTACATTTGCCCACCATTACCTGTTTTATGTTTTGTAGTGTCTTCAAAACATGCACACATATTTTTAAAGGTATTTAAATATAATTTTCAATCCATGGTAGATACTTTCCTATTCTCACTCTTTCTATTGCTAGAAGTCTCTGAGAAATAAACTTGTTGAAGCTCTGGCATTTACCTTTCCCTTGGGTGTTTTATATTGTGTTTCAGAAAAACATGAACCACAGGTTTTTTAATGCTTACCTTTAAATATATGGACAGTATTATTGGTGCATTTCTTGAAATGTGTCCAGAATTTAGACCTGGAGGCTGTGCAAGTACTGGTGTGAAATTGGTCCTAGACAGTTAATAAATTCTGAACAGTAATGCATAAATCAACCATGGGTATTTTTTTAAGCTACTTCCTTTAAAAAAAAACATGAATATGTGCAAGAGAAAAATGTCTTAGGAGAATTGTTCTATATTATTTCGGAGAATAGAGGAAAGAATCTAGCAATACCCAGGGCTGGTTAGCAGATTGTCATTTTGGGGCTTGATGTTCCTGAGTTTAATTGTCTTTCAGGCGAACAATGGCAGGCACTCTCTAGCGTGCCATGTGAGCATGATAAAAAGGGGCTGTTCTTGCATAGCAATGCCCTTTTTTTATTATTAGCGTAAAAAATTAGCAAGCTGGAAGTCGTTAGAAGGAGTTCCACTGGCATTAATTGTAATGCAGCTGGAATGTGTTTGCAGACCAGTGCAGCAAGACAATAGCAGCAGGGGAAAAAAGCAATATTAATAGCCTTTTACTTGTATCATTTTAGCAACCCCCTAATAAGGTGTCTGCTGTCAACTGGAATTTATTAAAAATAGGAAAGATATGGTAATTGATGTATTACAGTAAGTATGGATGGGGGTTCAGCTTGATTAACGTCTGAATTGGCTTTATATGGCTTTTTAGCTAGTTCTTCAGAAATAGCTGCAAACTATCTTACTTTAATAGAAAAGACCTTGAAAATTTTCCTTCCTTCCTTCCTTCCGTCCTTCCTTCCTTCCTTCCTTCCTTCCTTCCTTCCTTCCTTCCTTCCTTCCTTCCTTCCGTCCTTCCTTCCTTCCTTCCTTCCTTCCTTCCTTCCTTTAAAAAAACAGAAACAGATTTGTACTCTGCTTTCCAGGGATAGTTTTTCAAAGGTTAACTTAGTTTTACTTGCGTATGCCTCAATCACTTTGCTGCTAAAGAAGATTGTTTTTAATTTTACATCGGTAGGTTCTGGGTTTTGTGGATGAAGCACCTTATAGCATTCATTTAACATGCTAAGTATCATTTATTGTTTTGCATAATCAGTTACTGCATATTGGGGTTGAACTCATTTCCATACAGTATATAATAATATATTTTGAAAATGAGCATTGCCTCTCTCCTCCTACTCTGCACAAGTTCTTTTTGATTTAGATCAAGGGATGAAATCCCGCAGTGTCTATCTGGCAACAGAAACGGCTGAGTGGATTTCCCCCTCTACATTGTCCTACCCCCAAAATCTGTGCTGGAGCAATGGAAGTTCTCCAGAGCAAATTTAGGGGTGTGAGGGTGGAGGGAGGTTAAAAGGGGGAAGAAGAAGAGATAAAAACTGGCTACCTGATGTTGAATAGAGGCAGTTTATCAAAAACCTTCTCTATCTGTGAAACAGATGTCTTTATGTTGTACACCTTCAATGAGAATTTTATATAAAATTTCATTAGTAAAATTCCTCTTCAAAATAAGAGTCAGATCAGCTAGTACAGGGATTAACAAAAGGCAATTAGCCGAAAAGACATCTCCAAGAATGGACATATGCTTCTTAATGTTTTTGTGTGTGTGAACAAATGTTTGGGAAATTGTCCAGATATGAGCCAAGGGAGATATTTTTTTTCCTACTGTATTTGGAGTTAAGTCTGACTAATGTAGGAGGCAAAAGATTTTTAAAATATGCTTCCTGGTATCCTTGGGACAGTAGCGTTGTCACTTTGATACTTCAAACACTGTCAAATTTCTAAGGATTTGCCTATTGTGGAGATGGATTGGCAACATCAAAGCTACATCTGTGCCTATCTGGGATCCAGGTGTTTGAGCTTGTAGCTGCCAGTCAGTGGGCAATATGCTGAAGAAAATATATGCAGATGTTATTCAGAAAAGTTATTCAATCACTTGAATAAACTGTTATTGCTTACAGCAGGATAATTATTTGTTGGTTAAAGAAGGAAATTGCTGGCAACCCAATCTTTAGTTTGGCACTTGGACTAAGACCTCTTTAGATCTAATTTCACAGGAGTGTACATTTTATAAATTATCTAGAATTAATGACTGCAGGTTTGCTTCCATTCAGCTGAATGTAGAACTCACTAACAGTGGCTTTTTAATTTCATGTGAGGCAACATATGGTATTCATAAAGGGATGCTCTTATGTTGTGAACTGTTTTTATGTTATGATAGTCATGCATATAGAAACTACCCTTATAGACAAACACTTGATTAGACATATGAACAAGATATTGCAGTGTGTGTCTGTGTCTGTGTGTGTCTGTGTGTGTGTCTGTCCGTCTGTCTGTCTGTCTCTGTTTCTAACAGTGGGTATTTACCCACATATCAATATGGATGCATACATTGATATGTGGGTAAATACCCACTGCTAGAAATTTACAATTTTTCTGTAGTTTGTTTAGCAAGTGGCTATTTCATAACTTAAATTATAGAAATACCTCTTTTGGTTGGCTTCATGCTAAAGCACTTGGTTTTACAAACCATAGGGTCTGGGGCAGGGGTGAAATGCTCCCAGTTTGGACCGGATCACCCGATCCGGTAGTGATGGAGGCGGGTGGTTCGGAGAACCAGTAGCAAAAATCCCTGCCCCCCCCCCCATTTCCCAGCTGAGCCACACAATCATCAGAGGCTCTTTTTTTTATTTTGAAAAGCAATTTTTCTACAACCTCTTTGACCGAAAAAATGCTTTTAAAAGTTTTTTAAAAAGCCTCTGATAATCGCGCAGCTCAGCTGGGATCATCAGAGGCTTTTAAAAGCATTTTTTCTACAACCTCTTTGGCCAAAGAGGTAATAGAAAAAATATTTTTAAATGGAAAAAAAGCCTCTGCCGATCAGGCAAGTCAGCTGGGATCGTCAG
>JANHZT010000705.1:159791-170599 GCA_032468215.1 Stegonotus admiraltiensis
CTGATATCAGTAAAACAGCAAAATTTGAAGATGGTACAAAGAGGCTGGACAGCTTCTCTGTGAAGTCCACAGGGTATGAAAGAGCCAAGTTTGCCTACCACTGATCTAGTCGATTAAAGAGGTTTCTATATTGTGTATATGCAAAGACCCATATCAACCAAAACAACATGGATGGCGAACTTTATTTGGCCTGGTTTGATATTTTAATTTGAAGAAGTGTTGCGAAACAGCTTCATTTTCCAACGATGCCGTTCAAAGCCCAACAAAGCAAAGAGGTTGGCTTGGGTCTAAGATTTCCTGCTGGGCTTTTTATGCCACTAATGGGAAAGGCCAGAACATAAGAACACAGTTGCCATTTGTTCCTTTGAAGTATGTGAGTCAACATCTATATTACTGACCTTCCAAAAAATTTTCAGGTTTAGGCAGTGATGAAATCTGAACCGGTTTGCTACCAGTTTGCTGGCTGCACATGTGTGCTGCATGGCATGCATGTGCTGTGCATGCATGTGTACAGTTTGCACCAAATGCGCACTGCACATGCGTGCACACTACGCACCAAAAGGAGGCTTGGGAAGGTAAGTAGAACAGCGGGGGGGGAATCAGCTGTGGCGCGCAATCTTGGGAACCTTTTTAAAAACTTTTTTAAAGCATTTTTTACTACCGGTTCAGGCGCGTAGGTAGTAAAAAATGCTTTAAAAAAGTAAAAAAAAAAGAGGTTTTAATGATCACAGCTGTGCCGCACAATCGTCTGAGCCTTTTTAAAAACTTTTTAAAAACATTTTTTTACTACCTACTAACCCAAACCGGTAGTGAAAAAATGCTTAAAAAGTAAAAAGAAAAATGTTCTGACAATCAGCTGAGTGACGTGCGATCGTCGGAACTTTGTTTTTTAACTTTTTAAAGCAATGCTTATAAAATAAATTAAAAAAAAAACAGTTCCGACGATCACGCGTCGCTCAGCTGATTGTTGGAATTTTTTTTTTTACATTTTTTTCAGCGAACCAGTAGCATTTTTTACTACCGGTTCGGACGAATAGGTGTTTGGTCATCAATTGTTAGTGCTGCAATTAAGGAAGTAACTAAAATACCATGTGCATTTTTTTTAAAAAAAATCATTATATGACTGAAATGCTGCAATAATAAATCCTTTCATTGAAACAATTGATTGCAGGCTTCTTCTCATCCATGAAAACTAAAGGATAAGCCTTTATTTACACCATTATACGAAAGTTGGAGCTTCTGCATAATGTTTATTCCTTGCCATGTGTGTTGATCCCACTTATCATCACATCCATTTTTCATGGTTGTTGTTGTTTTTATGTACACCTCTGATTGATCTTGATGTGCTTAAGGAAAGGCAATTTATGGCATGGGGAGAAAGGTAAAGAAATTAATATAGTACTATGATAGTTAGAAATGATCCTGCAATAGAACTTTTCATGACTCCTTTTTAGGACCCCATTCTATTCCTCAACTGTGCTGTTTCTTTTCTGTAGGGAGACCATTTTACATATTTTGCCTACCACACTACATTGATTGGAGTTTGGGATGCCCAGGGAGTTATATGCTTCTATAAACTTTGGAGTTCTGTCGAGATCTTTTTGTTTTTCATTGCCTTCTCTAAGTTTCAGCACTCACCATATGAATTTGCTCTCAGGAGTGATGTTTGTTTGCAGATCTAATACATTTCTGAGCTTGTTTGTGGCTCTGCCATATATTACCTCGTAAATATATCCTTTGTCAAAACTAGTAGCTCCCATTTCCCAAACAGAAAATTTTAACTGTTTATAAGGTCACTTGAGAAGTGATGAAAAGGTGTAATTTAGCAAGCATACAATTGCAACATGCTGTGCCGTGTAATGCACTGAGAAGAAATTAATTTTTGTTAATGGATTTAGAACTAGATGTATGGAAATGGTTATCTATAATACATACACTGCTAAACAGCTAAGTAGTCCTTGGGGTTTTCATGTTAATTATCTATATGTAAATCATTTCAATCAGAATGGTCTAATGAGTCAAAAACTACTAGGAAATTGGAATATCCATTTGTAATGTCTGTCAGGCTTTGTTCTAAACCACGATGCTCTGCTTCCTATAAGATCCTTGTTAGAAGCCATTAATGTGCTACTATGAAAGATTGAATATGTTTAGAGAATACTTTGGGAGTAAAATTTGCATTCCCTGCTTAAGTTCCCCCATAACTGGGAGAAATCTAGAGGTGCGCTTGATGGTAACAAAGAGATCCAGTAAACACTTTTGTCTGCCATTCATGGTGTTCATTTGAAGGCCAGGCTTGATGGCTCTATACAATATTGGCAGATTTCTTAACATATTATGATCGCATAGTCCCTTAAAGCAAGAAAAGAACTTGTGCACTTATCCGCTTGCATAAAACTGATGTGATGGAATCTGCACCTGGAAAAGTAGTAGGGGAGAGTTTTGGTAACAGATAAAGGTATAAACATGATTTGAATACATGAAAAGGATACAAGTAAAAAGGGACATTAAGACAGGGACAGCAGGCACAATGGTGTGTTTATGCACACTCTTTACACATCTCTTAGGAATGGGATGAGGTCAACAGTAGACAGTCTAAGGTTGAAGTTTTGAAGGTTTTGAGAAGAAACCAGAGTCAGGTAGTGCATTCCAGACTGAGCAGGTTCAAGACAGTCATACCCTAGAACAGTGATGGCTAACCTTTTTGCCATCGTGTGCCAGGAATGGGGGGCAGCATGGGAGGGTTGTGCGCACTCATGCCTACATCCATAATTCTATGCACCCCACCCCTGTGCATGCATGCATGCCCCCCTCTGCCCCCCTCGCTCCTGGCACATGATGGCCCGGTGAGCCCATTTTTCTCTCTCCCCAGGCTCCAGAGCCTTTCTAGGAATCTGGGGAGGGCAAAAATGGCCTCTCCCCCCCAGAGGCCCTCTGAAGGCCGGATATGGCCCATTTGCCAACTTCTGGTGGGCCCAGAAGGCCCAAAAATCAGCACGTATTCCAGAGCTGAGCTCGCGTGCCCACCGTTATGGCTATGCATGCCACCTGTAGCACACGTGCCATAGGTTTCCCATAACGGCCCTAGAATCTCTCAGGATATATCTAGTAGATTAAAAGGTTGTAGCTTTAGTTTAGCAAGATTCTGTTTATTAGATACAAGCAAATAAAAGATTGAACTTGATTGGATGTTGCTTTATACTCTTTGTACCTGGGCCTACAGATGATTGGAAATTGGGCAAGATATATAATTAATATTTATATACACTTCTTGTCCTCCTGTTCCTCTGCCTGTCTGATGTCCGACTCTGGAGGCTCCGGAGTCTGTGCATAACTCCCAGATGGCCCTGGCCCCATCTCTGCCTCCAACACAGAGCCCTTGTCCGAGCCTTCCCCAGACTCCAGGACTGGCCCATGTTCCTCCCCAGCCTCCTCACTGTCCGACTCTATTGCCAGCTCCACAGACTGCTGGCAGACCACAGCAAGATCAGATACCAAATACACTAAGATCAAAATGCTCAGGATCATGGACCTTATCAACCTTTGCCACACCACCTATTTTCAGTTTGATGGCAAACACATCAAAAAATGAGAGGAACATCTATGGGATTACCACACTCGGATTCATAGCAGAAATTATAATGCAGCATCTAGAAACTTTAGCACTCCCACAGAGACAATGGACAAGTGTAGTGTATCTTCCATTGTGCCATTGATTTTGCACAACGCTTCTGATGCTTCTACTGACTCCTGTTATTTCTAATCACTTGTTTATCCAATCATGTGTCAGGAGTCGAATGTCTTCTTGTAATCAATCCAAGCTACTTTCAAGTTGGTCTTCCTTCTCTTTCAGTTTCCCAAATCATCTTGTCAATTTGAAACTGATCTTTTGTTCCATTGCTGTTTGTGCAGTTTCCTTTCTGCTCAGATGGAAAGAGCTTGTTTTCAACTGGTGCTGTTGGACTTGTATCAGCTACCATACCAGTTAGACTATTGTCCCTTCCCTTCCCTTCTTTGCTTTCTCTCTTTTTTTAAAACAAGGTTTAACATTAGCGTTTTATTCTCCTATGATGCTGATTTGAGACTGAGAGTTCTGATGTTTAATTGTTTAGAAAGAGGCATTTAATCCAAAGATGTGATTCTCCTAACCCAACCATACAACGATGAGCATTTGCTACATTTTGAATTCACTAATTTACTAAATTGAAATAGCTGGATAGTTAGTATTTTTGCTCTTTTGATATGATGAAGACTTTTACATAGATTAACTTCAGTAAAAGCAGGACACTAATTGAAGCAAGCTGGCTCTTTCCCTCCAGAGGTACAAAATATTGTAAATGGCATGTAGTGTGTGAATAAAGAAATATAAAAGAGGAAACAGTCAATTTCTTTGCTTCTCTCTTGGGCCCTGTTTTCCCCTTCAATTTTTTTTTGCCTCCTTCAAGGAATCTTAATAGCTATATACTATGATAATAAGCGTGTAAGTAGAACAAACTGAGACAGTGTCATGATAAAATTAGAATAGAATTCGGGTTCTGTAATTAAAGCTATGCAGGTAAAAGATATACTTTCAAAGATTTATTTTGAAGAGAGGTGTTCCTTTTGGAGAAGAGGGACAGACGGAAATATAGAAAAACCAACCCTATTTCCAGGGTGTTCAGTTCACCATGAGAAGAAATGGCATTAATTCAGGTACCCAATTACTGTAATGTGGTTCAGAGCACCTCGATAGGTGTTTCAATCTCAAGCAGAACTAACATTTGTAATCCTTTAAATGCACTTAAGAAATTGATGTTACAGTCCCACAATCTGTTAGGGGCCTTGCTTCCTGGCTGATTGCAAAGTATGCCACCATTAATTGGATCATCAGAATGTGATCCGCGTCCTGGTCCTTGGATTATGTAAGACTGCCTTTGCTCTGACACAATGAACCCGAGGCTTCTTTTGCTGGATATTTTGACCCTTAATGTAGATAAGTGGTATTTTTCATCAATCTTAGCCTGCATTAAAAAAAGGGAAATGTCAATTCAATGTGGGGCATTTAACTTAATTCAACATCTTTTAATTTAATACCTTGCAAAAGTTAGTCCCTATCCGACCTGCCTTACACTTCTGCTGATGGAATATTTTGTAAAACACTGCTGAAAATACTTTGTCTTGCTTTAATAAAATCAGATTCTGAAAGTCTCCACATTCTAAAAGAGAGAGAGAGGGAAGGTAGGGGCTTAAAATGTTAAATTGCTAGAATGGAGTTATTTTTCTATTGCAGACTTAATTCCTGAATGGCTTTTATCTTTGTTGGAAGAAAATAAAATCTAGTGAAAAATTATTTGCCCTTGTTTTTTGCCGTTTTCATTTTGGCTCCCTATTTTTTGTTTGCTTACTGAAGAAAGCTGATGTGCTTTTCCGATTGTAAATTAGTATTTACGTACAGCAGGCAAATCCGGCCTTTTAAAATTGGTTCCAGTGATGTTACTGATGTTTAACGTTTGGGATACTTGCATTCTGTAAGTGTCAAAATTATAAAAGTGAATTATGTTGTCATAGGTTCTTTGTGTGATATCATGATGGACGTACCAAAGGGCGGGCTTGCATCCTGACAGCCCAAGAATGCTTTCATCGGATTGATTCATTTGATGTTCCCTGCAAGATATTGGTTTTTACAGTGCTCAGTTTTGCAACGTAGTAAGAATCTTGGCAAACCGTTTTGAATTTGACTTTTTATTTGTTTGTGTTTGGAAACCAGTAGTTATGTGTGCTGGAAGGAAATACTCTTGAATGTAATGGGGTTTACTCTGAGCAAACTTAGAAAGAATTGCCCTGTGTGTTATGATGTGATGGAGTTGTGATTAATGGGAAATAACACAGTAATTACTTCCTGCTGGATTAGCCCTCTTTTGGTAAATTGAAATTATGCAATGTGTTATGTTTTTAGCAGCTATGTGCTTGATTTATAGACCTCTATTAGGATGGTTTATAAATACTGTAGAACAAGAGCTTCTTTTACACTTATGCAATATTTAAGGTACACAATCCATAATACTTGGAACACCAGTGTCTTTTCCAATTATATTTAATTCATAATTGTCCTATGAATAATAAACATGCTTTATATAAAAAATAAGTAGTTCTCTACCACCTCCTTCCAGTTCATGCATTAGTACAATTCTGTAAAGCTTGTTTGAAAGAAGAAAGGAAATTGAGGGAATAGAAAAAGTGTAGAGGTGCTTTGGCTGAAAGAAATGTTAGCTATGGAACTGAGATTCAGCCTATTTTGGAAGATTCCCCCACTCCTTGAACGGTCTAGTTTCACAGTACCCTTGATGTTCAGGTGACAGCCAGGAGTACATTTGACTTTTTGAGTGTCGTTTTGGACTCCTCCTAAATCGGTCTGGTGTGATTTTGATTACCTTTGGATTCTTGCAAGATGCTGTCCTTATTAAGAACCAACGGGATGCTTCATGACATTCAAAAGGTGAAAGCTGCTAAATTGTATGTAGTACTCAGTGGTACTGAATGATACCGAAGGGCTGCATACTTGCTCATTATTTTCCAGGCAGAATCCACTGTTTGAATTTCTCAAGGGCTTAGTATGGTGTTCCCTGATTAAGGCCCTCCAGATATGCCACATTATAATTCCAACAAACCTCTGCCACTTCCCTGCACTTCTAGAGAGCACTGGGTAGCACTAAGGAAGGCTACCTTAGAGGGTGAATGTTTTTAGAGATTGCGTGTCTCATTAAAGACCTGTCCAATTGTGGACCTGTCTCTGCTGAAGTAGAGATGACAGGGCCACCTTCAGAGGTTCATTTATCAGGCATGTAAGGGAAGTTTTTCTCTTGCCTTGTTCCAAATGGTCTCATTGGGAGACAGATGTCTTTTCAAAGTGGTTAGCATTAGTGGTTTTACAATGGCCATACTGTTGATGTATATGTGTGTGCATTTGTGTTAAATGTTTTAAATTTTGCTGCATAGAACATTTTACCCAGTGTATATAAATATAGCTAAATTTTTGAAACAATAGTTATATCCTAAATATAAATATAAAAAAAGAGTTGTCCTTTTTTAAAAGCAGTCTTCCCCACCCTGCCTGCTTCCAGATAGGCAAGACTATATATCTTATCATTTCTGGCACCAGAGCTATGGGCCACGTTAAACATGAATTAAAGACTATGTGATTCTTTTTATTCGTTTATTTGGCAAACCATGTTTAAGGAGGTCTTTTGAGTGCTTGCAAACCTAAAAGCAAGAATTGGATCTTTGATGAATTCCTGCATAATATTGGCCTAAACTGCACTGAAGCAGTGTTTCTCAGCCTTGGTAGCTTTAAGGTGAGTGAACTTCTAACCCTCAGAATTCTCCATCCAGCCTTGCTGTCTTGGGAATTCTTGGCATTGAAGACCTCCCATCTTAAAGCTGCCAAGGTTGAGAAACTGCACTGAAGTGATCAACCTATTTAACTCGAGGCTTAGGCTGCTCTGCACAGTCCCAGGTGGAATGGGCAGATGTGTGTATATTGCTTTAAGAACACTGCAAGGTTGGAAAATAGGCTTCAGTTAACCGAAGCTGATATATTGGCTCCCATTCACTGAAGACAAATGGAATCACATCCTTTGTGTATTTGCCAGGACTCTAGTGCTCTGCTTTGGGTTGGGATTTCAGTCTGCCTTTCCTTCTTAATGGGGTCCCTTGGTGTCGAATGCCATCCGACCACAGGATGGATGAGATGCCCTAAGGACCCGCATCAAGCTTACCTTTAAGAAAGTCCTTGCTGACCTGCAAAATGAGATTTCTTTGAATTGTTGAATGAGGATATGAAACTGACTTATAGCCGGAAAAGGAAAAAAGATGGCAAGCGATATGTATCATTACAAGTGATATTTAGTGATAGTTTAACATTATTTTCCTTGTGGTGATTTCATTAATGATTTCTATGAGTCTCATTTTTCTTTGTTCTGTGTCCAAGTGGGACAGATAGAGAAAAATGGTTCATATGCCAAATTTGGACACTGTCAGGAATGAGCTTGCAGCCAAAATAATTTAAATCTAATGACCAGCAGGTTGCCTCGCTGTCAAGAAATGGCTTCTACTTCTGAAAATTAATAACAGCATGCCACAGCTAATCTTTTATAACATTAGTGAATGATCAAGAAATTTTGATATTGTAATCGATATTAGAGAGATCCCTAGAAATGTATTTTTAATAGTTTGGCCTGGAAAACAGCTTGAGACTTGCAGCAGCGCAACTACTTTTCAGCTTTAACACAATAAACAAAGCAATTCATGATAGACTTCATTAGTTGCTTATATACTTCTGGGCATGAGTCCATGCACAAATGATACGTGCTGCTTAGTTTAGCTTATAGCCCTTGAAACACTAGGTTCTTTAACAGCATGGATGGGCACTGGCCATAGGGCTTGATTCAGAAGGTAGAAGTGGAGCTGTAAGAATGGCTGGATCATCCACTTCCTTCTCTTCATTTTGTTCTCCTGATCTGGACTGAGTTCCGTCTACACGGTTCTCCACTCAACTCATTGTCTTATCACATGAGAGAAACAACTGCAACTAATCCTTCCCTTCCCCACTATCCCAGAATTTTAACAACCGGTTCGTCTGAACTGGCCTGAACTGGCTGAATCCCACCACTGGTGTAAATACATTCTTGGTCTGGGTAAGAAATTGCAATTTTATTTTGCAATGAGGTTGTAAAAGGTAAATGTTTTGCTGCAGTTTTTATTTTACTAGTCATAGCCAACTTTGGGAGATGGTGCTCATTGTTGTGACCCAGGCCCAAGTAGGTATTATCAGATGCAAACAGTTTGAAACAGACAGACTTTATTAGAACAGCTGAGAATTAACTCATTCTCAGCGTAGTCCAAACTAAATCAAAGCAAATTCTTCATAACACAATTCTTCAGCCTTATCACCAACCTTGGTCTAATTAGGCAACCTGCCAAAGGCTTTTCTTGGCAAAAGTTCAGAAGCAGAAGATGCTGACAAGAAATAAATGCAACAAGACAAGAAACAAACCTATCAACACTGTTTTCCAACAAAGAGCCCAAGAGCCTTTGCTGGTCTTTAAGCCTTATGGGAGGGGCCAATCATCTCTTGGTCCTACTCCTGGGTTGTCTTTTTTGCTTTAGCTGATCTTGCCTTCTAGCAGCTCTTCTCATGTGTGCACTAGGAACAGGCTCCTTCTGTTCCTCTGCCTCTCTGCTGTCAGCCTCTGGAGGCTCCAAAGTCTGCACATCACTCCCAGATGGCCCTGGCCCCATCTCTGCCTCCAACGCAGAGCTCTCATCCGGGCCTTCCCCAGCCTCCAGGACTGGCCCATGTTCTTTCTCATCCTACTCACTGTCCGACTCCACTGCCAGCTCCACAGGCTGCTGGCAGACCACAACACTCATCTCCATTTCTAGGCCATTGAGCAAGCACTGTCCGAAGACATTTCCAAGGTCATGTGGCCAGCATGATATCATGCTGCAGTGCAGAGTGTGTGGTGAAACATGGAGCTTCCCACCAAAGTGGTACCTATTTATCTACTTGTATTTACAAATCTTTGAACTGCAACATGGGCAGGAGTTGGACAAGGGATGAGAGTTCACTCCATCACATGGGAGTAAGGCTCAAACCATCAGAGTATAGACCTTCTCTGACATCTTTTAAGTCACTGAACCACTGTGTCTCAACAAAATGAGGTTAGTAGAAAGGATTATATTCCTTCAATCAAGATCCTGATCCAGATCATGTAATTCCCATCGAAACAACTCTGAAGGACAATTGCATAAACAACAACCTTACTTGAAATAAAAGGAAGCATTCTTCATTAAAGTCTCCTAACAAGGACCAAAGCAACAAACTGGAATCTCACCTTTGTTGTTCCATAAGAACACTGCAGTACTACTCTTTCCCAATGATCCAATATCATATCTTAAGATTTTGCATCACCATGTAACCATAAAAAAAATAAAAAATAAAAAATTGAATTTTGGAAGCATACCGTATATACTCTAGAAAAATTAAGGAAAAACAATCAGTATCGTGTTTGGAATATGGAGCTGAAAAAATGCTTTTACAGTAGCGGAATGATTTATGGGGCTAGCACTCTTGTACATGTAGGAAGATGAGAGCCATTGATGGGTTTGAATAAATCTATTATTTTAAATACTTCTGTTTAAAGAACAGAGTTAAAGACTGAGTGACACTTTTGCCAAGTATTTATTTTTATTCTTTTCATTTCTGATTTTTTACTTTCCTTCATTGTATGCCAGTATATCACAGGACCACAAATACTATGTTTTGTTTCTCACAATTTTCCTGATATGAAAAAGCATAAACATGTAAACCAAGTTACAGGATGTGGTACAAACCTGACCCATTATAATTTCAGTGCTTTATAAAGGCTTTTTAACATTTTAGCCACCCTAAATCTCTTGCCCTTATTAAAAAGCTACATTTTAAATGGCCATCGGTGGCTTTATGACCTTGCAACCTTCTTTATAAGGAATGTTTGCACCCACTGCTATTAAACAAAATTAATTTCAGCACTTTTAAATTGTTAATCTTGCAAAAAGACAACTTGCTTCCTCTTTGGTGATCCTGCAGGTCATCACTATATGAGTTAGAAGCAATTGCCAGAGTTCATGTCACATGAACATCATTGCTCTAAATGAATTCTCCTAAATGCCTTTCAAAATTTAATTTGCCTTTTACCTCTTGTTTCTCTTCAGGAACTCTTCTCTTCTCTTCTCTTCTCTTCTCTTCTCTTCTCTTCTCTTCTCTTCTCTTCTCTTCTCTTCTCTTCTCT
>JANHZT010000705.1:177363-189759 GCA_032468215.1 Stegonotus admiraltiensis
GTTTGTGTAGAATGCTGTCTTGATGTTGTGCTTCTGGAGGATCTTGCTGATTCTGTCTGTAGTGCCTTTTATGTATGAGAGGAGAGCTTTGCCATTTTCTTGTTCTCTGTCTTGGGTTTTTGTGGGGGTTTCTTTCGAGACTTCGTCGAAACATCGCGAAGATACTTCCAATTTCACGCGGGAGAAAACCTGAACAACCAAAGACCTACATATATATGTGTGTGTGTGTGTGTGTGTGTGTGTATGTGTATGTGTATGTGTATATATATGTATATATATGTATATATATGTATATATATGTATGAGACATAACCATAACCCATGGTTATGATTTAGAATTGTTGAGATCGGTGGCCATACAAACTGATTAAAAAAAATAAAACTATGGATTGTGGTTTAATAGTTTCTGTGAATCTTGTTAAGATGGTTCTTATAATTTGTCCTAAAATTGACCATTGTGAGGGAACAGATCAGCATTAATACTAGAAAGTGTATTATTTTAAAATGTTTAAATTGCATGCACAGATACAAGCACTAAGATCCATCAAGTGATCTTAGTTTTTTTACAGCCCTTCTATGTGAATTTGGTTGGCACAGCCTCAATATAAGTCTGCCTTAATTTAGCTAGTAATTTCCAAATTATCCTGAAAACTATTGAATTAAAGTTGCTGATGACTAAGATTTCATAAGTAAAGTCATAGTTATCAATAGTTGTTCTTGTTAGATAACTGAAGTTCAGGTGCTTGTTTGTTTTAGTTAAGTGCTTTGAAATGCTTCAAAAGGCATTGATACTACTATATAAACAAACAGAGAATTTATTTTAATCATTGCTCTTTTTAAGATTAGTTTACTTAATACACAGGAAATCCTTTGGTGGCCTGTACTTATTTAACTCTAGCCTCACAGTAGGAGAGGCATTGCTTTAAAAACTATTCAAATAACTTTCTTCAAAGTATAATCTAGTTGGAGAATTAGTCAATAATGTAGGTATTTATCCAGATATAAAATATTCAAGCACACATGGAAAGAACTCACTAGAACCTTTTCTTTCTCAGACAAACAATTTTGACTCTTGCTACATAGACGTAAATATGGACAAAATCTATGAATTGATAATGAAAACAGCTGACCTCGTACTGACCTTATTGAAACCTTTGAAAATGAATTTACTGATCACAAGCAATCTAGGAACAAAAGATATGAAATACCAAGAACTGATTTATCAAAAGTTTTGAGAATAACCATATGTTCCTGACAGCTAGGTTTGAAAAAAAACCATTTTAGCAAGAACATAGCAATAGGATTTGGAGGAAAAAATAGCAATTCATGAAAAAAGACCATTTGAAAGTAAGAATTGGCTGAACAAATCTAGTTGACTGAATTTATACAAATAACATTAGAAGAAAAATTATTTATAGATCTATTCTGGCATTCTAGTTAACTGATTGAAGCAACATCTTCAACTACTGATAATCTGTGACATGCTGATACATAAAACATTTTTTTCATTCCTCTTTATCAAATCAGAGGATATTTTGTAACTGATTCTTCTCTTCGTACATAGTGAGTAACTTTAACTGAAGTCAATTTAGTAGAACCTTGAGGTTGAAGACTATTAGGCTGGTAGAATGATGCTCATCAGAAGAGTTGAGTTTTGACAAACAGCTTACAAAGATCTTTCCTGTTTCCTTTTACAGTGTCAGCAGAGGTATTTGGAGCATCTTGAAAAATCAAAGAAGTTCCATAAAGATCTTATAGTGAAATATGCCATCAGAGATTATGCTGATCCAGAAGGAGAAAGTATCTTAGCTACTGAGTGGAAATAAATACTAAATCAGCATAAATCAGCAGCAAAACCACTTTGAATAGCAAAAACTGTGAGCCTAAGGAGTTAACCTCCATCTTTACAGATGGAATTAGATAATTTGGCATTGATTCCTGGATGAGATCAGCTATTGGAAACCTGACATGCATACAGTTTTCTTTTATATGTGATTCAGATACTGCATGCAAGTCTCAAAAAAGAGTTACAAGACAATAAATTAGCCCTGTATCTAATCTAAATGCTATTTCTAAAAAAAGAAGTATGACGATCCGTACAAATACTTAGACATTACTTAGCTTGAAGCTACTTTGGTCAAGTGTGCTCACTGCCAAAAGTCACCTTTCTGAACATTAGCCAGAAAATTAATCAGGAATTGCAAAAAAAAAAAAAAAGCTTCCATCATAGGGGAACAGAACCACCCTTTAACATTCAGTAGTAGAAGATATTTGTCATTGGGATAAAAACACTATAGTGCTGTCATTGTGAACCTATGGCAGGCGTGCCAGAGGTGCCACACAGTGTCCTCTCTGATGGCATGCAAGCCGTTGCCTCAGTTCAGCTCTGCTGCCCATGTGTGAGCGCCTCCTGCTGGCCAACTGGTCTTTGTGTCTCTGCCGTACATGCATGGGGGCCAGAGCATGTGCAGGGGGGCCATGTGTGCATGTGCAGGGAGCGCATGCGGGGACCTTGGGTGCATGCAGGGGGAGGGGCATGTGCGGGGGCTGGCCATCTGCAAGGGGTTGCACACACATGTGGGGGGTACGTGAGGTAGGGTGTGTGTATGTGTGGGGGCAGGGCGCATGCACAGGGGCTGCATGTGCATTGCATTTTGGGGGTTCGAATGTGCCCTTTGGGCACTTGGTCCGGAAAAGGTTCACCATCACTACTATAGTGTCATGAAATTAATGGGCCACAGGATCCATTGCAATTGTTGATGATTGCTGGCACTATCATGATTCTAAACCATGGTTGCTTGAGAATACTATCACCTCTCTGCACAATGCAGGACAAGGTATCTGTGTTTTCTATTACAGCATTGCAAAGCTCTCATTTGTCTTTGAGATCCTCATTCTGCATTATATTGCAATAGCACTTATATACTGCTTCACAGTGCTTTATACCCTCTCTAACTGGTTGTTCTGACCTAGGCTTCCTGAGTCAGTAAAACACACGAGTAGTCCCAAAACCCTCTTTTATTGCAACAGCTGTGAATTCTGTTCATTCATAGATGAGTCCCAAATAGTTGTAAAGAGTCCTTTGGGATAAGGCTGATAATCATCCGCCTTTCTCTTCCTTGACACACTGCCAAAGACCCAATTGGCAAAGCCACACAGAGTCCAGAATCAAACAGAGCTTCAGACTTTAAACTGAACAGAATTAACAAAGTTGCTTCCTGCAAAGGCCCACGTGCCTTTGCCCCCTTTTTAAGTCTTATGGGAGGGACCAATCATCTCCAAGCCCTACTCCCAAGTCATCCCTTTTGTTTTAACTGTTCTTGCCTTCTGGCAGCTCTGTGCATGTGCACATGGGAACAGGCTCCCCCTGTTCCTCTGCCTCGCTGAGATCTGAATCTGGAGGCTCCGAGGCAGCACCTATCTCCCAGATGGCCCTTTCTCTGCCTCAGATGCAGAGCCCTTGTCCAAGCCTTTCCCAGACTCCAGGACTGGCCCATGTTCCTCCTCAACCTCCTCACTGTCTGACTCTGCTGCCACCTCCGCAGGCCACCGGCGGACCACAACAGCAGTTTACAGAGTCAGCATATTGCCCCAACAATCTGAGTCCTCATTTTACCAACCTTGGAAGGATGGAAGGAGTCAATCTTGAGCCAGTGAGACCCGAACTGCCAAACTGCAGTACTGCATTCTAACCACTGCACCACCTCTTAGCAACCCGATACACTGAAGGGAATAGTTACATGGAGTATCTCAAAAAAAAAATGGTGCATGCAGCACTGGGTAAGAGTGCCTTTGTCATGGAACAGTAGCTCCTGATGTAATCAATACAGTGGGGAATTCATGGGAAACAACAAGCTTACCTATTTTCACTTTTGCCCAAGTATGTCAGCAGGTTATTTTGGGGGCTGTTGTTGGTTTCTAATCTTGTAAGGCGCTGAGAGTCACTTCTGTGAATTGGGCAGCTAAATAAATCATATATGTAAACACACAGGAAAACTGAGTTTTAATCCTATCTTAGGCACAAAGCAAGCTAGTTGACCAATCCCAGGAAACAGCCATTGGCAAACCACTCCTGAAAATGTTGTTATGAAAAGTTTCTGGATTTTGAAGGCACATTTTTAAAGCTTTTTTTCCTTAAATGGAAATATAATTTCTAATTTAAGGGAAGTAATTGTTTCAATCTAGTCTGCATTGGTCAGACCCTGTTTCAAGTATTGTCAACAGTGCCCAGATAAAGAAGGATTCGTAAAATATGGAATAGTTTCAGAGTAGGCAACAAGCAACATTAGGCAACTAGAGACTAAGCCTTGAGGATATGTTTAGTCTTGAGAAAAGATGACAGAGGTACAATAGCACTTTCATGAAAGGATTAGACCCAGGGGTGGATTCTACTTACCTTTACTACCAGTTCGCAATGGGATCGCACACACGTGCCTTGCTTCTGTGCATGCGCAAATCACTTCTGATGATGTCAGGGTCAGTGGGTGGAGCCTCCTGCCGGTTTTACTACCGGTTCTATAGAACTGGTCCAAACCAGGGGCAATCCACCACTGGACCTCTACTGTTCTAGAACACAAAACATGGAATAATGAATTTAAGTTACAGGAAGGCAGTTTTCTTGAATATTGAGTGGGGGTACTTTGTAACAGTAAGTGCAGTTCGATAAGGGAATTTATTAACTTGTACATTTTTAAATTTTATTAACTTATTTAAAGAATAGACAACCATATTCTATTTTAACATTTCCACTGAGCAGAAATGTTGTATCCAGTTGTACAAATGTTGTAGGCCTAAATAGGCTCTTCCAACTCAATAATTCTGTGATTCTTGGTAAGTAAAGGGGTTCCTATGTAGGCTGCTCTTTCTGTTGTCCTTCTATATTTCCAGGCTGGCTCCTGGACTTTGTGTGCTCTCTGTTGCTAATCTTCAAAATGTTTTGATTGATTTGATACTTACAATCTGTAAGCAGAACCCAATCTGTCTTTTCTTTGTTTCGTCCTGCATTGTTTTCAAAAGCGTAGGACCAAGATGGAGATGAGAAGTGTCATGCCTAGTCCTCCCACTTCACTAACCAGTATGTTTCCCATCTAAAATGTTGCACGTAGCAGAGTTCAATAGCAACCTGTGACAGTTTTGCCACTAACTGTTTGTGACTCACAATACATTCTTCACCATTTTTCTTTGGTAACTGCCCATTTTGTTCATGTTTCATGGAAATCTTCCTGAGCTGACCAGACCAATAGTTCTCTAGTGCTGAATATACTTCTAGTTCAATGAAAGAAGATCATTCAATGAATATAAAACTGAATTTGAGGGTTAGCTCTAGGATCTCTTTTGAAAATTGAAAAGGGAAGGTTAGGAGGAGGGGCGCACTTTTATTCTTCCTTTCAGATCTAGAGCAACAATATATTTATGCCATACAAACATCACTTTCTTTGCTGTGTTTATATCCACTCTGGTATTTACTGTCCTGGCATTATTAACATGTATGTCTGAGTTTCCTGGATTTATTTTTTCTCTAGGCCTCTATTCCTTAAAACCGTATTTAAAATGACATGTAACTGGAAAGGCAAGCAGACATTAATCATCACAGGAGTTTCCTCCCAATTTTTTCAAAGAAAAACCTGAATATAAAAATTAAAATATTACATGTTTTCTAATTATTGGGAAAGAAGAAAATATTTTCCCTCAGAAATGAATACAGAGCCATCTTTTTTTTAATGAATAAATGTATTCCTTTTAACACTTTTGTTGTTTAAAAAAGCCATTGTTTTATTTCAGATGTGAGAAGATATGCTGCTAACCTTGTCATCGTGAGTGCAGCAGAGCAGAATTGATAACTGTATATACATGTTTAAAACAAAAATAGAGTGTGATTGTGTGAGAGAGAAGCGAAAGAGGAGAAGGGGGAGGATGGTGAGAGGAAGAGAGAGACAACGTATTTAAATCCTGAATACAGTCAGACCTCATATGCATTGTTAAAAAAAAAAACCCTAAAGAATTGCATATGGATTAGGGGGATGAATATTCTATTATTTCAGGCTGTTCTGCTGATCTTCTTATTGTGACTTTGCGCTTCAGAAATCTGCCAGGAATTTGGCTTTGCCGTCCTAGGCAGTAATTTTAAATGTGTATCAAGCACTTGATAGTGTATGATTTGCGTGCTGTTGCATTCCCATTCCCTAAATTTTCCACCAATTTATTACTTTTTTCATACTGTTTTAATATTTCAGGATGATGAATATATACAGCATCATTAAAAGTAAATAAAAAATGCATGAAATTAAAAAATGGAATATTAGATGTTTCTTTTCTGTAATCCCCAGGTCCAATAGAAATGAAATGTCTCTGTTCTGCCGAGTAATCCCTAAACATGATTATGGCCACTGTAGCTTCCACCTAGCCCACGTAATATTTGTACCGCATAAGCCTATTTATGTAAGGTTTGAGTGAAAGTTGTTATTAGAAGATCTATAAACCTATTTTACAATTCAAAAGATATGCTTCTCTCCTAATCTCTGAACTTTTATTATTTTCTTGGCACTAACAGCAATGTGCCTTTAATTAATTTTTCAAGATGCTTTTACGTCTTCTTTGGGGTACTTTCAGGATGATTTGAAATGTCTTTTTCCAAATACCGTATACAGGCCAGCAGCACATCCATCTGAGTTGCATTTTGCTAAAAGGAAGTTGGCAGAACACAAAGCTCTTTCAGAATACCTTTTTCTCTTTAGGAATCAGTTTTAATTTGAGAAATTATATGTGGGGGAAAAATATCTCTTCTAGCTTTAGGATTAAATAGGAAAAAAGACTAGATTTTGCAATTTGGGCCTGTTAATACTTCTGAATGAAGAAAAAAATGTGATTAATACAGTGAATAACAGAGGAAAATAATAATAATAATAATAATAATAATAATAATAATAATAATAATAATAAAAAATAACAAAGCTGCTTCCCAGTTCATCAAAGATTTCAGAAAACAAATCATACTAACCTCTTTCTTTAGCTTTATTATGTTTTGTCCATTTAATATTTATAACTGGCACTGTTATCAGTATATTGCATTTCAGTATTTTTTGTTTTGTCTTTTCCTGCTTTTTTTTAAATACAGTTTTTCTTATAGGAAATAGAGAAGGAATATTTACTTATTCAATTTATTCAAATTTTATCTTCTGAATAACAATAATACCAGTTATTTTGGTATTAAATGAAGTTTCAAAAACGAGAACTCTATTGTAAGTGTTTCTTCCCCCTATCCCATATCTTCATTCTGTGGAAATGGAACTGATATCAGGATAATAGAAAGTGGCTATTTATATCAATATTCTTCGACCTATATGTCTAATAGAACAACGAAGGACTGATATCTGAGCAGCAATCCCAAACCAGGAATAGTCACAGCTGACACAGAAGATAGATTTATGCAAATACCCTCCATCATGACTGCCACCTGTTCTCTTACCAGGAGATGTGAGCTTAGGAGGACTTCCAGATTCTTCACAGGATTTGTCTAAAGAAGTACAACTACATTCTGAACTAGAGAGAGAAAATCCCTGGACCAAGAAGGCCTCAAAATCAGTCTTTATAGAATTGAGCCTCAGTGTGTTTCTCCCTATTCAGACTCTCTCACAACTTTAAGACACTGAATCAAAACCCTGACAGCCTCACCTGGGCAATCAGGGCATGAGATATATAATTATATATCATTTTCGGATGCTGGTTATACCCATCTGAGTACCTTACTTAGTGACACCATGTAGTTTTTATATGAGAGCAAGGAGAGAATTGATCCCTGAGATACTCCATAGAGTCAAGGTTGGATCTTTTCCCCTTTTCAACAGCAATGGAGTCAGCCCTGAAGAAAGGAACAAAAGCACCACAGTTCCAGCCCCCTTTCCTAATCCTTTCATCTGATTCAGAAGGATATATATATATATATTTCTCCAAGAGAACAAGGGAAGTCAGTATAGCTGCACATCCAGTCCCATCATTAGGTCATTTACAAGTACAGTTAATGCTGTCATTCAGACCTACTATGCCTAGGTCTGAAAACTGACTGAAAAGATCCACATAGTCCATTTTGTCCAAGGCCCACTCAAGCTTCTTACCTTTTTCACAACCTTTCTTCCAAAATAAAGAGCTACTGTATGTCAGAAATTATCCCACATTGTCATATCCAATGAGGTCTCCTTAAGGTGGTCTGGATAACTGCATCCTTAAGCACAGAGAAAATGTTCTTCACGGATGAATTTACTACTATTGGGACCCATCGTGCATCACCTCTGGAATGCCTTAACCAGCCAGAATGACATGGATCTAGTAAACAAGTGGTTCCATGCACAGTTCTGCGGGCTCCACCCACTTCTTTGAGACCAACAATTTTAAACTGTGTTGACCATCCGAAATAACATTCCTGGATGACAATGTGCTAAGTATTTATCTTGAAGAAAATTTCAAAATACAGACAGACAGACAGACAGACATAAACAGAACACCATTTCTTTCTTATGCTAGAGAGCATTCACTTCCTTATTCAGATTAAGCAGTTGCTGATTAATAGAGGAAATCATAAAACATATCTGGACTATAGCATCTATGTGTTCACCATTATAGTTTTTTTCTTTTAAAAGAGGGATTTTCTATTGACATTTACGTATTTATTTGCTACGTTTATTTTTAGACTAACAGATTAAATAATTTATTTTCACATCACCTCAATTGTATCTGAAATGTAAATATGTGAAGAGTTTAACTATACTTATATACGTAATTTGTTATAATCAACAATGGGGTATATAAATTGTCACAGATCAGCTTTTATAGGAAAAGTGTTTTAATCTAAATATAGTTTGCTTACTCCCTGTTGCTTGTATGTCACTTAACTCCAAACATCTCTAAACAACAACAACAACTATTAAAATAAAACCACACTCATCAAAATCACTGCATCCGCTAATGGAACTACCCATTGGAATAAATTAATCCTCATTGCCCGCAAATGCTTTCTCAAAGGTCTGTGTCTTTAAGGCTTTTTGGAAGTCCATCAAGGAAAATGGCTGTCTCAATATTAGAAGACAGGCTATTGATGGAAAAGCAAAACAAAACTGAAAACCTTGCACCTAGAATCACAGATTTTTCTAAGAAAAAATAGGTGGAACACGATAGTAGGTGCAACCATCATGTCATATGATCGCCAGTGCCAATATACAATTCCTATTTCTACTAATACTTCTATGTCATCCCATTTACAAGAATGTTTCCAATCTAATTATTACTAATGGTTATAATGTCAGTCAAAGTAGTGGCCCAAAAGGTCAATATCAGGTCATATATCAGCACTGAACCTTGATTTCACTGTCCTGGATTTCAAGCAGATGTTTGCCTCCATCAGTTACTTAATCTGTTTTAGCTGGAAAAAATATTTCCTCATTACTAGGAAAACACTTCATGAAGATATAGTTCCTCCCAATTAGCTGTATGGGCATTACATTGACAATACCCCATAAATCAGCCAACATTTAACACTGCTTTCTTCTATGCAGCTTGAGTTTCATGGCCATCAGTACTCCAGAAACCATGCATGTGAGTCTTTATCCAGTTACTAACACAGAGAATGGATGAAACGACAGCAACAGCAAAATAGATTTTGTTACAGTTGGAAATAATGGTGCTTTATGACTTTTTGAACAAGAGAAATGCAAAAGGAATAAATTGAAATAGGTATTGGCTGTGGAAAAATAGCTTTTGAAATTATATCACAGTTCTAATTCAAACAGGACTGTTATGTTGAATTTCTAGTTGAGATAAATATTTAATCTATCTATAGCAGGTAGACAAATAACAATGATTTCAGAAGAGAATATATGAATATGAATGAATGACTGGTCTTTTACTGTAAGGGGAATAAAGAAACTGAAGGGAAAAAAGTTATATTTCACAGGGGAAAGAAGATGGTAACAAGACAGATTGATGCTATGATAAATTTCCCAACATTTCAAAGGGTACCATAATAATAATAATAATAATAAAACCAGTCTTGTATTTTCTGGTGCTTTTCAGAAAAGTCATATTGAGGGAAATACAAGCATAATTTGAGAAATTGTGCTAGAATTCAGTAATAAATAATAACTAATGGGATTTGGATCTTTTGTTTCTTAAACACTAGTAGGGTTGTCTGAGAGTTGACAGGTGATAATGGTTTAAATTGGGAAGTGGGGATGGGAAAATCTCCTTTCTCCTTTAAACTGTCTGTATTATTTTTTCCATCATTTTTGGATCAAATTTATTTAACATAATCTCAAAATAATATTAAAGTTAGCAATCCTTATAACTGAATGTGGATTTTGAACCAAAATTTTCCACCACCCAATATGTTTTAAGTTAGTTATTTCTAAAATATGCTAATGTCATTATAACAGTTCCCCTTAGGGCAATGGTAGGCAAACTTGGCTCTTTCACACTCCCAGAATTCCTAAGACAGCTTTGCTGTCTTAGGAATTCTGGGAGTTGAAGTCCACAGGATGTGAAAGAGCCAAGTTTGCCTACCACTGCCCTATACCATTTCAGACTAGTGGTGTCCAAACTTTTCTTAAAAACCTCCAGTGATGAAGCACCCACAATTTCTGAAGGCAAGCCATTCAATGGGTTAATTAGTCTCACTGTTTGGAAGATTCTCCTTAAAACCAGTTTACTAGCTTTTTTGGCTGATGCCGCATACTGCTGTATAAATGGGGCAGCTACATAAATATTTATATTTATAGAGCTGCCCCCACTCCCCGGTGACTTAAGACAGAGAACACAGTTTAAATATAGGAGCCACGAGATAAATGACCATCTAAAAAATAAAGAATTCAGAAAAAGAATAAAAACTATGAGATATTAAGGTGCTAAAATGTACATCTGAATTGGAACGGGGTCCTGTGCGGTTGTATGAAAGTAGAGATTTGTAAGTTGATGATAGTGTTACATGCTGCACTCCAGCAAATGAAGGCAATGGGAGATAAAACAATTTGGTTTGGGAAAAACATGCAGAATTTTGACGGAAAGTATCCAGGGAACAATACCAGTGGTGAAACCCAACATTTTTTACTACTGGTTCTGTGGGCGTGGCTTGGTGCCTTCTTGACTGCCTCCTGCCACTGATAGCCTCCCACCGGCCAGTGCGCTCCCATAGAGAGGGGTTTTTCAGGGTGCCGTCGGCCAGACAATGTCGGCTGGCGACCCCCAGGGGGATAGCCTTCTCTGTGGCGGCACCTGCCCTCTGGAATGATCTGCCCCCAGAGATACGTACGATCCCGGACCTCCGTGCCTTTCGTCGGGCCCTGAAAACGCATTTATTTCATCTAGCCGGGTTGGCCTAATCCCTTCTGTTTGTTTTAAATTGAATTTTATCTGGATATTTTAAATTGTGGGGCCAAGATTATTTAATTACTTTTAAAATTGTTTTTAGCTTTGTATTGTATGTTTTTATTTTGGCTGTTCACTGCCCTGAGTCCCGTTGGGAGAAGGGCGGCATAGAAATTTAATTAAATAAATAAATAAATAAATAATAAATGGTGTGACTTGGTGGGCGTAGCTTGGTGGGCTTGGCAGGGGAAGGATACTGCAAAATCTCCATTCCCACCCCACTCCAGGGGAAGGGTATTGCAAAATCTCCATTCCCACCCCACTCTGGGACCAGCCAGAGATGGTATTTGCCGGTTTGAACTGCTCAAAATTTCCTCTACTGGTTCTTCAGAACCTGTCAGAACCTGCTGGATTTCACCCCTGAACAATACATGGATGACAAGAATAGATGTGTGAGAACAAAATCACAGAGGATAGAAAAAGGGATCAAGCTACTCAGAGATCGATGAATGAATGAACATGGGAACCATTTGGTGAGATGCACTTTGGTGATAAAAAAACAACTGTTTTGAATATGTGATCTAATCCTAAATCGACACATGTATAACCAAGAAAAAAGGGATGCATTAAAAAACAATTTGATCGTTTATGAGGAACAATTGAGATGATTCACAGAGGATATGATAAGAGGTTCTGAATGTGGAACAGGCCATTATTGGATAGCATCGAGCATAGTTCCTGGAAAAAAATGGACCCCAAAGAAAAGGATAGAAGTGAAAGGAATATGGACGAAAATAGAATGACTGCAGAAAGTTTGAGTCCTGCATGAGAAAGAATTAGAAATTAATCTCCCAAAAGAATGAATGGAAAACAGATGTAAGAAAGATGAGGTGGATACAGTGTGGAAACCTGTGGAAAGAATGGCTGCAGCGGGTTGCAGAATTGTAGAGAGTTACTTTCATAGTAAAGATAAAGGTTCCCCTCGCACATATGTGCTAGTCATTCCTGACTCTAGGGGGCGGTGCTCATCTCCATTTCAAAGCCGAA
>JANHZT010000705.1:191173-202223 GCA_032468215.1 Stegonotus admiraltiensis
AGACACCTTGGCTGTCTCAGGAATTCTGGGAGTTGAAGTCCACAGGTTGTAAAAGGGCTACAGTTGCCCACCCCTGTGTTAGACTGAAGTGGGGAAACTGCAGGTGGAAGACACAATCTCCCTTCTGCCCAACCTGAATGAAAATGAATTTGTGTGACAATTCTGTAGAAGAAGAAAAAAGGATAATATTAAGTGCATGTATAGGTAGTCCTCAATTTACAAACACAATTGAGCCCAACATTTCTGTTGTTAAGTGAGACATTTGTTAGGTGAGTTTTGCCCCATTTTATGACTTTCCTTGCCACTGTTGTTAAGTGAATCACTGCAGTTGATAAGTTAGTCACCTGGTTGTTAAATGAACCCCATTGACTTTGTCAAAAGATCACAAAAGAGGATCATATGACCCTGGGAGACTGCAATCATCATAAATATCAACCAGTTACCAAGCATATAAATTTTGATCACATGATCATGGGGATGTTGCAAAAGTCGTAACTGTGAAAAAGTCACATTTTTCAGTGCCGTATAACCTTGAACAGTCACTAAACAAACTGTTGCAAGTCAACAACTACGGGTACTTGAAATCCTGAAGTCCATTTTAACAATGGTGTAGATTGGCTGCCTCACCACATTTTGTTTGTTTGTCTGTTTAATTAAAATAGCCTACTGTGATAATTAAGGTGATTTTTTTCATATTTTTTTAAAAACTCTCTCTGCTTTTCATTAGAAAGTATGATAATATATCTGCTCATTGTTATTCTTTCTAATAGCTTGGAAGTATAGGAGCCCACCTGTTCAATTATCCAAAGAAGTTAAAAGAGTTTTGTGTTGTTTATTAGTTTACACCATTTTCTACATAGCTTAATAACCAAGGCTGTTTGGACAAATAAAGGGTTTCCCTTTGAAATGCTTCTTTTTCTTGGAAATGTATAGTGCTTCCTATACAGGATTGTAACTATGTCTTGATAAGCTCAAAATAGATTTAAAAACAGAGATACAAATAAGTGGCATATCTCTTTTGAGTATTCCAGAATAATATAGTTAAATGCAATGCTCTGGCATCATTGTGAATTTTTGAACATTTTTATTCCCTTTCACGATACTATAAGAAATGTTATTTATATCATTACATTCTTTATATAATGATTTAAAAAGAATGTTTTAGCATCTTCAAATTTTTTTGCCATAACCGAATTCAAAATAGACATTCCCCTTTCAGCTTATCTTTGTTAAACACCTGCAAAACGAATGCTATTTTGTTTATAAAGACTTTCTTCTTTTAGGAAAACCAGAATTCATGCATGGTTTATTATATGCTGTTTTTGTTATTGGTCAGTATTAATGGCTGTATAACTACAAATGAGAGGTGCAGGTATTTAACAATTTCCTAGTTGAATAAATTCATTTTGAAAGAATCATAAAATGAAACTTTAAGAATGAATCATTCTTAACAAAATAAGCAATGCATTGTAAAAAACTGGAAACTCAAAGTCTTAAATGGAACCATTTCCGTGCATTGAAACTACTTATACCTGTATATTATATAATCCATTTCTATTTATTTTACTATATTTTGGTCATTATTTTAGTTTATTAGACTCTTCTGTAGATTATTAACAAACACAATTTATGTCCTCAGGAAAGCAAGGGAGAACAGAAATCTGTTAAAAAGTCCCTTGTTTTTCTTGCATAATTGCTACCTGAACTGGTTGCAGGGCTTTTGAAGTGATGACATTGCCAGAACCTTAAAAGCCCCCTCTCTTATTTATTACTGCTGTTCAGATATTGTCTAGTGGTCTATAGTGATTCCCTGACAAGTATTTGCATTACTGTCAAGATGTCGATCAAATCCATATATATATGGATTTGATTGACATCTTGACAGTATATATATTAATTTGGGGCTTCTAGACAAAATCCTAAGGTTAGATCTAAACTCATTTTTCTTGATTGAAACGAAAGTTACATTTGTACACCTGAGTCTAAAACTAACCTATAGACAATTTGCAAATAGTGACACTGAACTTTCGCAACACTTTATATTTGTTCAGTAATTACTGAACAAATACATTTAAGTCCAGTAAACAATAATATTACTTTAGATTAACTGAGGGAACTTAGGTTGAGAGATAGAAGTTTATATGAAGTTTTAAAATATCTGGGATTTTACTGCCATAGATATGAATTCTGGAAAATAGAACAAAAGAAATTTAAATTATGTATTAGCATTCTTTTGGTCTTTTATACAGAATGAACATATTCCTGAAGAAATACCTGGAGCATTTAGAAAACATAGAACTAATTTGACTCAGTTGTAGGAAGACTAGTAGTTACTATTCTTACTATGGTTCCCCAATAGGATTGTATGAGGTGCCCATATCAGTATTCAGGCCTATACTGTGTCACAATGCTTTCATGTGAACTGAACTGTCTCTTCACGCTCCCGCTCTCTCTGTCTCTTTTTCCAGCCCCCTCCAATCGTTCTCATTCCCTGCACTCATCATACTGAAGTCAGAGAAACGCAAAAAGATTTAAGAATTGCCCAATTTGTTCTGACATAAAGAGATCTTTAGCTCTGTGAAAGGTGGTGGAAGCACTGTGTCTGAGTGACATTTCAACAAGGTGTCTTCTGGGATTGTTCACTTCTTGTCCCATCATATTTCCTCTGTGTCCTGTGTGAATAGTTCTGTCTAATCTGTACAATGAAAACACCATTTGTCCTTTGGGAGTTAATACTCAACACTTTGTTAGACAGGGCTTATGGTGCCATAGGTCTAGGCTTAGCATTTATTTTTGCTTAACCTTTCAGGCATTTTAAAAGCCCAAATAGTATTTTTAGGGTATTTCCTACTAACAGGGCTATTGTTACCACAGGAGCACAATGAGAGTAGTATCAATAACATCTAGAATGGAAAAAGAGGACATTTTTTAAAAGGTAGAAAAAACAACGGTGGTTATTTTTAAAAGAATCTTGAGCAATCATATTACCTGTTTATTTTGCTTTTGCTTTTAAGTTAAAAGCATGACTTTTCAAAGGGTGTAGTTTAAGATTTTCCAACCTATTTAGACAATGATATATCATGCTCAACTACAAGCCACAAAGGTAGCAAATGATGCTACCAAACAGGAAGAATCTAAACTATTGAGAGGTGAATATCTGAAATTAACACTTTAGCAAGTGTTACTTTACTTCACTCTCCAAGTGAAGAATGAAACTATAAGCAACAGTCATTTATAGTCCTTCATACAAAACTTTGCTTCCACTAGCATTAGTTGACACTAGCAGAGTAAAGCATTTACTGTTAGCTTTTGTTCTCTTTCCAGAGCTGAGAAAGAGTGAGCTTCAATGAATGAAGGCAAATACACTTGTCTCAGGATAATGTTGCAGGATCCAGTTGGGGTCAATCACCAGGACCAGAGGTTTAGTCTTCCAAGCTTTTGGATTCGTGCTGGAGCCCACCCTCAGGGAAATTCTCTCTAACCAGAATATGTGAGTGGAACATTCTGGGGAGAAAGAAGTTTCCTGTGGATGGGCTCCAACATGTATATGAAGGCAAACTTCTCGTCCCAGTGACAAATCCATATTGGATCCTGTAGTGAGCTTCAAGTTGTAAATCAGCTTCCATGTATAGGCAGCAGGAAAACCAGAACAATAATGGCAAACTTATGGCATATGTGTCAAAGGTGACATGCCACAATGTTTTGGGTAACATGCCAGAAGCTCTGAAGGCTGCACGGGAATAGGGTAGGCCAATAGGGTATGCCCCCACCCTATTGGCCTTCCAGAAAGCAGTGAAGACCTGGCTTTTCCGACAGGCCTGGGGCCATTGATCTCGCTACGGCGATCTTGCGAGACCCGGCCATGAATTGGAGTGTATGGGTTTTTAATGTTTTCTTTTAAAAAAAATTTACGGGATATTATTTGCATTGTTTTGTTTTCTGCTGTAAGCCGCCCAGAGTCCCTAAGGAGTTGGGCGGCATAGAAATGTGATTAATAAATAAATAAATAAATAAATGCTCTCAGGTGGCTTCCAGACCTCTAAATCACAAGTTTGTGTGGTTTTGTGTGGCTTTCAGAGGCTGTGGAGGGTATAAGAGAGCATTCACCAAAGCTGCATTAAGAACAAAAGCCTTGTGTGACCCAGAGCAGCCTTGAGTAGGCTGTAAGGACCTATGAATAGAAAGAGAGCATTGCCTGAAGTAGCTCATGGCAAACACTGGGGAGGGAAGTGCTGGGTTACCATTCTCCAAGAGTCATGCATGGCATGACGTGGATGTTTTGAGTGGCAGGGGTAGTGTTATGGCTGAAGTTGAAGCTTTAGTCCCTACTTGAGGTCCAGCTTCAGCATGGCTGCCAAGGGTCACTGTTAAGGCTGCCCTAAATGTTGGGAATGGCAGAGGATAGAAAACTGTTTCTCTTTTGTTCAATATGTGTGTGGCACAACAGCAAAGCTAGGTTCGGCATGTTCCAAATTTTTGACATGCTGATCCCAAAAGGTTTGTTTGCCATCACTGAACTGGAACCAGTAGATTAAAACTGGATCTCCTGTTGCATAAGGGAATAACATTCCAAAGGGAATACCCCAAGGACTCAGAAACTGAATGCTGCTTCCCCTGTTAAATCTCTTCTAGATGACCCTAATTCTTCCAGCAGTTTCCATAAAATAGTCTCTGTCTCTCCCCACCTCTCCCTCTCTCACACACACCATTAAATCCTCAATTGATCTCTATTTGCATATCTCCAGAAGCTCAGCTATTTGTGATCGAATACTAATTCAGTACTAGAGTGTGAAGCTGTGTCAAATAAAATCAGCAGATACATGATAGTATTAGATAGATATACTATGTCTGTTATAGACCCTGATACTAAAAGCCAAGATGTCTGTGTATTTTCTCCAGTTCTTAGAATCAGATTCCTTTAATATTGGTCTTATTCCAAGTCTGTTTTGGTAGCAGAATATTAATGGCACAATTTTTCTAAAAAAATACAATAACATCCTAATGTTACAGAAAAAAATAAATGTATTGTAATCTTTGCCAATTCTAGAGAGCAGATAGAACACAAAAATTATAATACAAATGTCTATAAAATATTGTTAAGTAAAATTTGCTTACATTTCTGATTTGGCTCAAGAGACTTTTCTTAATTATGATTGATTATATGTAATAAGTGTTTGATTTCTTTAATGTCTATATGTTAAACAGTTTTTCATGGAATATAAAAATTAAAATTACGGAGAGTGCAATGGCATAATGAAATGTAAACTAAAAACAAGAATGAGTTAAACTAATTATCTCTTTTCTCATTATTAGCTAACTCTTTAGAAATTTGGATTAGTTTTGTTACTTCTGTTGAATAAAGGAAGGAAAGATTATATTGGTTTTAGTAAACAACAGCAGCAAGAGAAAATAGCTTTCATGTTAAGTTATAGGTTTTTCAAATGATGGAGGGAAAAAAACTTCCAAATAGTTGATCAGATAGCTATGAAGGAACTGAAAAAATAAATAGAGGAAGATCTTATATTTATCATTTAAATGAGATACACATATATTTAAGTACTGAAGAAAGAGTGTAATGGTACCTGAAATGGAATATGTTTTAATTTAAAATAAAGCACAACTTTTCAAAATAGTAATAGTTGTTTCATAAAGGGCCAACCTTCTTATTCTCTCTCTCTCTCCCTCCCTTCAATTTCATGATAAAACTTCTTGTGTGTGTGTGCGTATTATATGATTACAATGAAGTAAATTGAAATTCTTCTAGCCACTGTTTTGGACAATTAATGCACTGACATTCTCATTCACAAAAAGATTTGTGGGGCCATATTATTCTGCAATATTTGGTTTGGTTACAAGTTTGAGCAAAATTCATAGGGTCAATAATACCCTTTCAAATCCTTAAGCCCCACGTATGAATATCTCAGGAACAGTCTCATTTCTCTATCAATCTATGCATTAGTTGTGATGGGGCCCTTTTTGTGTTCCATTTTTTATACAAGCACAGTTGGTTAATACAAAAGGTAGGACCTTCCTAGTAGCTCCATTTATATTACAGAACACCATAATCCTGCTAAATCCAAAAATTATGCATTTTGTTCCATCTTATGTTTTGTCATGATACTGTCATTTTTAATGTGCCTTCAGGGAAGCTGTCTGGGTCCTTGAACAATCTGGAGAGTTACATTTTATCTTTCATTTTACCTTCATTATGAACATGATATTATGTATAATGATCTTCGTATAATACCAGAAATGATACTTTTGTGTTTTAGGTGCAAGATATCTGCAGTTAGGTAAGCCATAAGAATAATGCAAAAATTGCCCAAAGGGAACCAAGCTTTTAGATTGGAAATCTGATGAGAGTATATTTAACATCTGTCTCCAGGTCCCCCCTCCCTGCCCATTTACAATGGCATGACTTTTGCGTTGAGAAGAAAATTAAGGGAGATTTGATCACTGATGTTAATGTAACATAGTCTGGCCCTTTCACAAAACAATAGATGCTTGGAGTGCGATGAGCTCAGATGCTATCCCATAAGTCAGGGCTTACGTTTTTTAAAAAAATGCTCTCTTGCATCAACATGTGATTTAAATATAAATATAGGCTGAAGTTTTAGCTCATGGCCCGAAATTTATATAAAACACCCAAAGGCTCAACTGCAGAATAAGCCTGTACAGGTAGTCCTCTACTTACGACAATTGATCCCAAAATTTCTGTTAAGTGAGACAATTGTTAATTATAGAATTTTGCCCCATTTTATGACCTTTCCTGCCACAGTTATTAAGTGAAGCACTGCAGTTGTTAAAGTTACCAAAATAACACAGATGTTAATGAATCTGGCTTCACAATTGACTTGCTTGTCAGAAGGGTGTAAAAGGTGATCACATGACCCTGGGAAACTTCAGCCATCATAAATATGAGTCAATTGTCAAATGCCTGAATTTTGATCATATGACCATGGGGATGTTCCAATCAGTGGTGGGTTCCCACCGGCTTTACTATTGGTTCTCTTCGTGCACAAGCTTCATGCGCGATCGCCGCTCCGTGCAAGCGTGTTAGGTATCTGCCCAGCTAAGGTGCAGCAATCCACTCTGCCGTACCTATCAGCTGGGCTAAAAAAGAAGAAATAAAGGTAGCAATAACGTGGGGGCGGGCGGGAGGGCCCAGCTCCCGGACAAAGAGAACCAGTTCGGTGACATCACATCAGCCAAACCAGGCCGAACCGGGAGGAACCCACCATTGGTTCCAATGGTTCATAAGTGTGAAAAAACAGTCATCACTTACTTTCTTCAGTGCCGTTGTAACTTTGAATGGCCACTAAACAAACTGTGATAAGTCAAGTATCTGTAGTTTGAGAAATTTCTACAGTAGAACTACTTCACAGACCTTTCAAAAAGAAATGGACACAAAGCCAAGATGCTATTTTATGTTCTGTAATAAAGGCAGTTCGGATACCAGCCACTGAACAATTTAGAGCTGGCAGGATAGCCTTCAGGATGTTTAGACAATTTTTGGGGGAAATAATATTATATTAGTTTAATGTTGTGATTCATTAGGGGAGTCTTGGGGAGTCTTGGGAATGAGCTTCACTTTGTGTTTAATTTTCCCCTGCGACTATTATTATATGCAGCCCGAGTGTTGCATGAAATGGAGTCTGAATGTTACTGTAGCCCCACATTAAGCCTGACCTTGTGTCTCAGTATTAATTTGAAGTAGCAGAATTAAAATTTTCCTATTCTTTTGCATTGTCATGCCTCACATTGATAAGCACAAAGAAATGTAAATAAAAAAGACCTATTTCACAACCCTAGCTACAACCTTTTTGTTTTATGACAAAAGACAGTTAATTAGCATACTAGCAGTAAGCAGCCTTCCCAAACTCTTGCTAATTATGTATTCTGTTGACCGTGACTGCAGTCATAAGGTAATTGGCTTGCAGCAACATGACATTTCAAATCATCTCTTGAAATTACATCAAAAAGCCAGACTGTTTTGTTTTGATAGGGGAACAATCAATTTGATAAGTGGTAACACAGCTCATTGTTTCACATTAATTAGACTAATTGCAGCATGTTAGCCTCTGAAACAGACAGAACTTGGAAAAGACAAAGGCGGTGGCCTTTAGCATGCATCGCATGTGACAGTTCGACTTGCTTGCACAAAATATCAGAAAACAGAGTTCTTAGAATTCGGTCTTGGGTGAGGATGCTTATTAACAACATTTGGCATATGGTTTTTAATTCAGGAGCATTCAGTGACATGGAGCAGATGCAGGTGTAGCTAGTGACATGGAGGTTGAGTGGGTGAGGGAGACATTGTTTTCCAGATCCTCCAAGGACATTTAAAATACAGGTATAAATCCACCACTTAACCAATACCATCTTTGAGAGCTTTGCAGGTTATGTGATGCCCAGACATAATGACATTGTTTTCAAAATGACCCCTTGTCTTTGTAGTCACCTCTATTAAAACATTTACTTTGGTCTGAAGTATTTCCATGTAACTTTAGAAAGAACTGTGTGGTTTTGACCCACATTTATATGATGTAGAACACATTACATCACAAGCCATTATATATTTTTGAGAAATTCCTTTTGAAATGAATAAGAATTGTGTAGTAACGCCATTCATACTGTTGGCTTTCACAGTGGAAGCATGATGCTAAAGAAATATGGGTATATCTTAGACATTCAGGTATCTCACACATTCTGCTATGTAAATTTTGTATTGATGTTATATAAACTATTCTTTCCAGCACAATTAATTTAAACACACTGTCCTTAGAAGATACAGGTAGTCCTAGACAACACAGGTCAGCAACCTGTGGCTCTGGAGTCGCATGTGGCTCTTTCATCCCTCTGCTGCGACTCCTTGTTGCTGGTCGACTCCACAATTGATAGGGCTTTTGGTTAGGGCAAGTAGAGGAAAAAGGACACTGAGCTAGGAGAAGTCTCTATGGTGGTGGAACTGGACTTCCAGTCAGCTTCAGAATTAAGGTTGCTGACCCCTGTCCTAGACTTACAACAGTTCATGTAGTGACCACTCAAAGTTACAATGGCATTGAAAAAAGTGACTTAGGACCATTATTTACACTAATGATTGTTGCAGCATCCCTTGGTCATGTGATCAAATTTCAGATGCTTGGCAACTGATTCATATTTATGACAGTTGCAGTGTCCCAGGGTCATGTGATTCCCTTGTGTGCTCTTTTGACAAGCAAGCTCAATGGGAAAGCCAGATTTACTTAACAACCATGCTACTAACTTAACAAGTGCAGTGATTCACTTAACCACCGTGGCAAGAAAAGTTGTAAAATGGGGCAAAATTCACTTAACAACTGTTCATTTGGCAACAGAAATATTGTGCTCAATTGTGGTCATAGGTCAAGGGCTACCTGTAACACTCATCTGTTTATTTCTTTCATAAAATTTAAAACCTCCTTCTGGCCTTCCATGACCCCTTTTTAGAGTTTTAGCGTTTTTAGAGTTTGTAAGAAGGGATATTCTACAAGCCAAAGAGGCTCTAACTTTGTCCCATTCAATCCCATTAGTACATGGAAGATGGCTGTAATAGGAAGCTTCCCCTATCCACGAAGGCTCTCCATACGATTTAGAAGTCTGATTTCTCTAATCATGCTTCACTCTTTGGAAGAGTGGAGAACCAGCTGTTTGGGGGATCTTAAAAGCCACACATAATGATAAAGAGTTCTGCCTGCCATTCATTATCAGGATTTCAAAGCTCTCTGATATTTCCTCTATTACATCTGAAAAAGCAAACTTTGTATATTTCCAAATATGTCTGACTAATTAGCAGCAGCATCATTATATAAATTTATTATTTTTTTTCCAAAATGAGCATTTAACTTATTTTATACTCCTTTTTGAATGCTGGTCATTATGCAGAATGCTGGTTATTATTCAGAATGTGGAAAATATTGGAGATGTTTACAGAAACTATAGTATAAAAAATCTTCTAGACTCCGGTCCCTACAATATATTGCCTGTATAGAATAACTGATAATTGCAGCATTTAGTTGGATATATTATTTAATCAGTTTTGCATATTTTCTTTTCTAACATTTACAAATAAATTATGATTTCTGTTTAAATAGCAGTGGCTTATTATATCCATAACTTAATGAGTATGAGTGTGTGCAATCAAAAAATTAATCCAATTGTAATTGCTTTAAATTATAGCAGAATGAATGATGCACCTGTCCTGCTGCTTTTACTAAGTGCCCTGGTTTCATATAAAGCAGAGCACTGAAGCCTTTTAACATTCAGCTAAAGTACTGGTTCCACTTGCTTGAGCACAAGCTGCAAACTGTGATGTTAGAATTCAGGTCTACACCCTTGCTGTCACTACTGGTTCTTGTGTAGTCAAGTTCCTGTTTCAAGCAAAGCTACTCTTTGCTCAGTTAAGTGAGCGTCAGTCATAGGGAGGGTTAGCCCGTGGTAGTTCAGCTTTTCCATGTTACACCTGAATGAGATATTGACAAGACATTGCCTGCTAAACAGAGTCAAGAAGTGCAAGATGGAAAAAAAAATAGGGATTGACAGAATAATTTTGGAAATGAAACACACACTTCCAATACGCATTCAGAACACTTAGGCCATTTTCACATTACAGTTTCAACTGCAAAAATCACTGTGAATCTTTTTTTAAAAAATGTCATCAGTACACAGCACACAAGAAGAATCCTGCAGCTAAGAATATGATTTGAACCTGACTTCAAAGGGAAGAATAGAGATGACTGGGGTAGGGGGAAAAAAAGTAAATTAGTTAATATTCATAGCAGTGATATATATTCAAATTTCCCATCTGTAAATATATAAAAGCTGAAAAATATGGATTGAGCGGTAGATGCAGATGCAAAGCATTTACTGTGGTAACAAGACAGTTTAAATGTGTTATGCTGTCCTTCTAAAGTATATTTCCTTACAGCTAAACAAATATTAAAAATGAACTCTTCCTTCTTAGTTTCATATTCTAAGAAAACCTCAGTCTAGGTTCCTCAACTACCATTCAGCTCTCCTGGTTCAATCTTTT
>JANHZT010000705.1:269053-280647 GCA_032468215.1 Stegonotus admiraltiensis
CCTTAGAAAGGATGGCAGGCTGAGTCAACCTTGAGCCTGGTGAGAATTGAACTCGCAGTAATTGCAGGCAGCTGGATGCTAAATACTGCCTTAGTAGGAGGCATTAGTCTCCTACGCAACTCTTTATATAACATTTTATATTAGTCTTGCTATTTTTTTTCAAACTATCATAAGAAAATTATGTATGAAAAGATGTGATCACAAAAAGAAATCCTTAGAAATAAAGAAGGAGATTGCTGGATACATATATCTTTTTTTTTTTTGTCTCAGAAAATATATACCTTTATAGAAAAAGAATGAGGCCTCTAATGGAGTGAAACTTCCATATTCGGGACAAAATGCATACAGAATGTATATGAACAGAAACAAGGATTTTAGCCTTTAAGGAAAATGTTACTGTACTAACATTTTTGCCAAAATACATGTGCACTTCAAATATATGTGCACTACTTTAAAAAAAAACTAGAATTGGCGTTTCCTTTTGAGTTCAGCAGAATGACTTTTGTTGACAGTTTAGGTGGGGTTAGCATAGATATACTCAGAGCAGCACAAACCATAAACCATCAGTAAGCAGCAGGTGTGAACAACATAAAACAGGATTAGCACTGAACCAAAGTGTGCAGTAAAAACAGAAGCCCTGCCTTGGCTGTGGAAGGAAAGTCAAATAGAAACAGTCCCATACCACGCACACTCAGTTTACAAAACACTGTTCAATAAGCTAAGTAAATGATGCTGTCCAGTTGCTGCCATAAGTATTTTTTTTATACCTGTTTCTAAGTGTCTAAGTGTACTTCAAGCACCCTTAGAGTCAATGGACCTGTCTGAATTTTGCATTAGGCCTTTTATTCAAAAGTATGATTATATTAATTCAGTCCCATAGAAGTAAAGTTGAATGGGGGAAACCAAGGTATTGTTAGAAGCAAATATAGTCTGAAGTAGAAATAATTACTATTATTACTATTATGATGATGATGATGATGAATTGTGTTTACATAGATTATCTATAAATTACTTTTTAATTCATCTTTCTCAGTTCTCAGAATGAACATGTAAACTGAGAAAAAAAAGCAATGATGGGAATGCATTGTGATAGAGTTTGATTTGGTTTTTTCCCCTGTGTGTATGTTAATTGTATTTACTGCTCTTAATTTCTATTTTTTAATGCTTTACCATTACAGATTTCAATACCCATATAGCTCACACAGAGAATTTTGTCGGCAAGGAAATTAAAAACATAATAAATGTGAAAATCTTAGTGGTTATTTTCACGTTTTAGTATTACTAAGTTTATATACATGGAGCAAAATATATGCTGACTTTTTTATTTTGATGTCTATGTTTCCTGATATATAAATACACAGTTTTAAAGGTGTTATTTTTCCATATGACAATTCTTAGTCTTCTTGATAACCCCTCTACAAGATTTATTTGAAGACTAGAATATAAGGAAAGGTTTTGGAGAATACTCAGCTATATCGTGTATTAGGCTGGTAACAAAGCAAGCGCTGTTTTAAAAATTGCTCTGCACCCTGCAGTTCCCATTGAGAAAAAATAAGGGATGCTGAGTTTCAGCGCCTTTGAAATTCTGACCCCAATCGTAGCAGCTGTGCACTTTGGTGAATTATGGTATCTAGATTCAATGTAGCTAATTTAAAAGTACAGCTCTTTTCCCATCCTGTGGAAACATCTCATTTTTTGAAAATGGCACGGGGACATAAGAATGATTTTTTTTTTCAAATACCGAGTTCTTTTCTCTGTACCTAGACATGATAGCACTGGTATACACAATTCTAAATATAATCTATGATCAGGCAGAACTCTTCTTAGCTTTCATAATTTATGCTTGAAAACATTGTTAAGTTAATAACAGAGTTAAGTCTGTATTGTTAAAACTCTAAAATCTAGGAATTAAGTCCCATTGAATATGTGGATTTACTTAAAAAACAAAATCCTGCACAGAATTATAGAGTAGACATGCAATCAAAACTTTACAATCTAGTGCATGTATTCAGGACATTTTATAGTGCTACTTAAATACATTAGTGATTTGGGAGAAGAAATATGCATAGTAAATAAATTAGCTAAATTTAGCATTTCATGAATAATGTTCTTCTACTCGGAAGCATAGTGACTTGAACAATCAATGGGTACATCATGATTGTATTTTGGCTCTCTACAAAATGAAGAAAGTTTCCATTTATATGCATCTGAACGTTGTAAGCTATATAGAATGCCAACAAATAAATACAATACATATTTTGTTTAAATCTATCTGAATATAATACTGTATTCAGAAGATTTGTGAAATATGAATTGTGATGGTGGAACAATATATTTTTATAAGCCTAAAATATGATGTTAAAAATTACGGTGGTAAAAAATTACACAGTGCAACTATATTATGGGATAATTTTCATATATGGATTTGCTTCTACATTCTATATATATATATATATATAAATGCAATATTTAGTTTTCCCGTTTTGGATTAAATTCTGTATTTCAAAAACAATTAAGTCTTTTAAAGCACTTTTATTGATTTTACTTAGATTTTAAATAATGCACATAGATTAATATATATAGATAAGGGATACACATAGTCCTTAAAACATGTAGGAAATAGGAACTTGCTAGAAGAAGCTTTGCCCTATCAAAAATGATTGATTGATTGATTTAGTCATGTTTGAAAGGATACATTTCCTAATCTTTTCAAATGTTTCCATCTTCCTTTTTTCAGTTACGTTTAATGTATGTTGATTGTTTTTTGCAAGCAAAAACCCTCTCAAAGCGCTTTAAAAATTGAAAAATGCAGAAGCAAGGACAGAATTATTATTAATTTTAGAATCAATTAATGTCCAAAATATTAAGTCCTCTAGTTCTAAGAATAGATAAATAATACTTTAAAGATGGATTTTGTAGATCAAATGAAGTTATAGTCCTTTTCTCTTTCTGTACACTTTTCCTGTCCCCTTTAAAGGATTACTAGTGTGCCTCCATATTTTTTTACCATGCAGTTAATGGTGGACCAAGTCTTGGACAGTACTCATGAGTATGTAACAGTTTGCATGCTTATCTGAAGCTTATCCAAACTGCTTAACCTTTCTGGCCTCAAAATCAGTCTGCAAATCCTATGAGAGCAGACTGTCTTGTGAGATTTTAAATAGACCCTTGTTTGTGTTATACCAGAAATACACCAAGAATTTCAACATAAAATTTCAGCATTCGAATCCTTCCTGATAATAATTTCTTAAATAAAGTGCAAAGATACAGTTTGAATAAACATTTTTCCAAGTGCTTTTGCCAGTTCAGATCAGCTTTAAAGCAATCAATTCCTATCTCTTTGGGATTATCTCCTATTCCTACAGTAATCCCAAAAAATGCTTCCTGCATCCTTTGAATGGAGAAGCTTGCAATAAACACTATTTTGTTATATTGATAAACACATAAAAATAACTGATCATATAGACTGGAATTAGTTTTATGTATTTGGTAAAGATCTCAAGAGAAGTAGTGATTAAGGGTGTAGGCATAAAGTTTATTTCTTAATATAAACATAATGTACATATTTTAAGGCCATTAAAAGGCCTTAAGGCCATAAAAAATCAAGTAAGGCATCAGAAATCTGGACATAAATGGGATTTGAAGTAAATTTTTGATGCCACCTTTTGGTTATGAGTCAGAAGTATATGACGAGCAAAAGCAGAGAAAAAGATTGGATGACAATACTGAGAAAGCTTGTATTATATGCTGTTACTACAGTACATTTTAAATGTATTGCCTGCGTTTTCAGATTTTAAAAATTGCATTGTTACAGCATTTCCTTTCTATGTATCTTGAACATGGAAGTTTGGTGAATCCACTATTATTGAAATCAGTGGGGATTTGGGGTTTGCCTCTAACAAGCAGTGTGCTTCAGGCAGAAACCCAGTACATTTTTTAAGCGATCCGTTGACACCACAGAATGCAGAACAGTTTGTAAGTGGAGAAATACATTTCAGGGTTGGAAACAACAGCATGCATTTTTTAGTTCAAAAGCATCAGCTGCTTCCCTGCTAGTGAAGGTTTTAAGTTATCCCTTTCTTATGTGATAACTATTGCTAAATGTGTCAGTAAAAGGCTATGAGTGGATGGGGTGGGGGGATCTGAGAATCTTCCATGAGATTAAAAAAATGGAATTTGGTTAGAAAATGCAAGTGAACAGCTGGTCGCTTATTTAACCGTATCCCGTAGGTTTGTACATAGATTTTTCTCTCTTCCCCTTCCCTTCTCCTTTCTTGTGTGCCCCTTTCTGCAACGCTGACAATAATGTACCTGGAAGGAAAAGGCAGTGCAAGCCAAGGCAGCCAGCGTCAGACAGGGCGGTCTGCCATCTGCCCCACCTGCTGCATTCATGTGTCCATCTGCTTACTGCAATTGCTCATTGCAAGCTTCAACAGAAGAATGTTCAGCCTGAAAAGGAGGCAGTGTGAATTATTTAGGTACCTCTAGTGTAAATAAAGGAAGGAAAATAAAAGTGTGTGGGGGGGAGCAAGGTTGGGTGGGTTGCAGGAAGAACCTCGTTACGGGATGTTTTGGAATGGGTTTAATGCATGAGAGCATCTGATTCGCATCTAGATTTAGATGTTCAGGTGATTATGAAGATTACACTCTAATGAATTTTATCTTGATTTAGATAGCCCGTCTTACCATTAAAATGTAGCCTCTTCCTAGGTGAAAAAGATGGCAAGCATTAGTCCAGGTAAAGCTGCTAAATGTAATACTTAGAGAATTAATTTAACCAATACAATTTAAGAGCTATGGGGAGATCTTAGTCTACCAAGACTTTATAGGTATTAGAGCTTTTATAACTCGTGAAATGGCCCTGGCTACCCTTATTTTAAGCTAATTCGGTTGGGGAAAAGTATCAGATTTTTATTTCCTCATGTCCTTTAAAATCTTATTTCTAACCCCAGATATAATTTCATACAGCGATTGCTGTAACCTAATACAGATTTTTTTTTAGTGACAAAAGAAAATTGCAGAACAATTGTAACACACAGCCAAAAATATAGTGGTTATAATATAATCAGCTAAAAACAGTTCCTAAAATTAACCTGCAAAATTGGACGATTTATGCTCACCTTTAATTATTTATACTTTTTTAATCAAATCATGCAAAATTATCATTAAGTATATCTGACATACTGGCTTTATTTGTGAAGTTTTTAAAAATATTCTTCTGGTTTTAATAAAAACAAAACTTGTTTAATGCAATTTTTATGACACAATGAAGACAGCTCAGACATTAGACTTCTGTAACAGAGGAGAAATTTCAGTTCTTTAGCAATACCCATCCAGGTCTAATTTTGTTTGGCTTTTTTTCCAAGCCAAACATAAAAGAAGAATTTTTCATCAGATGTGTCTCTATTAAAAAAAAAAATCAGGGTTAGTTATCACCGCTTTGCCTACTTTTAGATTTGTACAATAAGGAAACATAGTATCTTGATATCTTAGCTGCCTACCTACTTTTCCAAGATTTGCATGAAATTCAGCCACAGTCTTCAAAGGAATTTGAGTGGATTTCTTTCTTTAAGGTTAGTTCTTGTCAAATCTTTGTTTCAGTTCTGATGCAAAACTCTTTTAATGTTGTTTAAAGTCAATAAAATTGTAGCTATTATTAGGATAACTTCACATACTTATAATAAATAGTTATGAGAATGATTCTAGTGGCATGCATAAAAATACTCCAAGAATTTACTTGTATTATTTCAAATTAAAACACTACTCTTTTAATTATTTGCTATGCAAATTTCATGTAGTTTTTAATCAATAAAATATTGGGGTGCCTGATACTGCATTCATACCAGCGATTATTTACTTATTTTGTTAATATACTAAGCGAACCAATTAAACTTTTTTTTAACTGTGGCTATATTGGAAAATGTAACTTTTGTAGTTATTTGATTTTGTTAATGTTTAGTTTTATGGTTGCGGTCAGCAAACAAACAGAAAAGATCTGTTATGTTGGCATGCGGCATCCTAATAAGCCTAATAATGACTCTACAAATGTATAAATGGGGTAGAATAATACTTAACATAGGACACAAAGAATATTTAATACTGTATGCATGTACAAGTGAATATATATAATATATGCACCTCTATCAGACAGATGCCATGCTCTGTTACTGTGTAGTTTTTTTCATATCACTGTCAGATATTTTAAAGATTATTTTATGGGAATTAGGTGACAAATCCCATGGGATGGGGGACAATGCAGAACATCCAAAATAGCCTGCTATGGCAGAGCAATTAAAATAAGCAGTTCCCAGGTTGTTTCCCCACAAAATTTTCATCTAGCACTATTTTATATAGATATATTGTACCATCAGTTGCACACTGTAGTCTTTATTGTACTTGAAGAGAAACATTGAAGATAAAGCAGAAGTTACGGATTTAAAATTTACCTACACCTTTTAGCTAAGAGCACAAAGTTCCTATGAATGTAAACAATAGCTTTATTTAGGCTTCATGTAACAACTAAGTTTAAGCTTTTGCAGTCATTTGGAATTGCATTAAAAGCTAGCTTTTAATTCTGATGTCACCATTAATATGGCTCTTTATTGACATTATTTAATAATTATAGGATTATGCAGCATCTATGGGACTACTTAATAATGTTACACAGAGTTCCATTATTTCCATTACACAATTGGATCTAAGTGCTGGGCATTCCTTTCTCTGCTTAACACTTAATGTTTGGTTTGAATAAGTGAAATAAAGAAATATCTCTAAATAAATATAAAGAGATACCTGATAATCAGTTTTGTTTTCAGGACACTTCAAGTTATTTTAGTTAAAAAACAAACAAACCATTTACAGTTAGAATAATTTTCTGTAGAAGAGATGCAAAATAATTATATATGTTATTTAATTATATATTATATATTCAAACTTCCTTTTTAGAAATACATGTTCCCCATTAGCATGGAGCGCGGAGTGCTAAAATATTTCAAGTGTATGGTGATTTTGACAAGAAACTTATTTGTAAGTTTGTCTGGATCAAAAAGAAGTGCAAAGTAACAAAGTAAAGCGGTCAGATGAAAAACCAGGTGAATAAGGATAAAGCTTTCTTTCCTTCCTTCTGTCTTACTTGTTAGCCATTCGTGAATGAAAGCTTGGAAGGAACTAAGTAGTTAATTTCTCTGGGAGACCAAATGGGTATATTACCTCAAATGACACATTTGCTCCTGAGCTCCAGCAGGAGAAATGAGTCATATTAAAAATTAGTTTGGGATAGGAAACATTTTTCTCCCTTCTGCATACTGCATCTCTAATGTTGCCAATCTCTCACTTTTTCTAATTGCCAAATTCATTTTCAGAAATTAGTGAAGAGTATAAACAGGAGGTAGTTCCGCAAACAAAGCTATTTGGACCAATCATGAGGTTGGTTTCAGAGCATTGTTGTGAGCTGAATACTGAGAAAACAAGGACGTACCTGAATTCATAGTTAGTGACGTGTTTTTCGTGTTCACTGATTAAAAACCATAATAGTTTGAGGGGGGAAAAAAACAAGATTTAGAAGAACAGTTTCCACTAGTATAGAACAATATTAATTTCTGTCGTATCTTCCTGTAGTTGGGACAAAATGAGCAAAGTCTTTGCCCATTTTGCATAAAGGCTTTGTGATGACTTAAGAATCCATCATAATTTGTAGATGGATGCCTGAAACATTAAAAAGAAAACCAGAATACTACCTCAGAAAAATGTCAATAACTGCAATTATACTGCCATCCAATGGTGGAGGTTTTCATTCATTTTAGCTGAATCCCACCTCCCCAAACCTATTTCAGATTATTCTGATGATTCCCCACCTCCCATATATTTTATTTTTATGGTCAAATCCATTGTAACTTACAAATCTGAAAAGGAAATACCTTTTGAATATGAATTTACAATGAAACTGATATAATAACAAATGAGAAAATACAATTTTCTTTAAAAAATTTTGCTCACAATTCTTTACTAAAGTAGTGATAACTTTAAATAAGAAAAATGTATCTCTTGTTTCCTACAGATCATGGTTTTATTCAGACAATAATGTCTTGACTACTTTTGCCCAAAAGTCCCTTTCATGCAAGCTACGATTAAAACCAATTGACTATTCTTTTCTAGTCAGGCAAATTCAAAGGATTCATATAAAGGGAACAATGAAGAAATTTCTCATGCAGACAGAAGCTTTTGTCATATCTTAGTTTATTAAACCAAGATATGATCATCCGGATTCAGTTAATATTTTTCCTACACAAAGAGAGGGAGGAAGAGTGAGGAGTGGGTGAGTTCCTCTGGAAGAAAAAGTGTGCGGATGGAGTATGAGAACACTTATGAGTCTTAATCCCTTCCTTTCTCTGGAGAGAATTTGAAGAATATGCATAGTACATATCAGCCCAGTTTAAGTGGATGAATTTGATTAATTAAAGAAAGAATGAGAGGTCAATCTAGTAGCATGCCGACTGAAGCTTCAAAGGAGACCATCAAAGCCACACATTACTAGTAAGAAAAATCACCTGAAGTTATTTTCTGTTCTTCTTTGCAGAGAAGCTTCATTTCATTACTCCAATATGTTAATTATATTTTGTTTAAACTGTTAATTTAAACATTTGTCTGGTTTGCTTTAATAACAGTGGTGCTGTTTGCAAAGAAAGCTATTCCTGTCATTATATTTGTCAGTATAAAGATGGAAAACAGGGTTAGTGAAAGCACTGGGAGTGTTCATTTTATGCTATTACCTGTCCATCTGTCCACTGGAATGGTCTACTTATCATGCTTCTAGATTTTTCTCTTTCAACTTTAAGAATTATGAAAGAAAAAATCCATTTCCCCTTGTTCCTTTGTGACAGGTAGACTGAAGATTGTGGCCATTTGGATTAAAAACATATCCATCACTACCAGCCGACAGGTTATTATTATGTCTCCTTTGAATATATGAATTTCATCTGCTATGTATTGGAAGTCTAAGAATGCCAACTTTTTATATAAATAATTATCTTGCCAGTGATGTACTGCATACTGTTGCCATATTTTTTTCACTTTCACAGCATTCTTGGCCTCATCACCCATAACATAAATCTTAAGCTTTCATATTTAATAAAAACCTTTAGACTAGCAATCTCTCTGTAATGCAGAGTGAACCAATCACACACTATCATCTGGCTATCATTTATTTGTTTTGTGGTGACAGATGTTTTAGAAGATATTCCTGTTTAAATTTGATGGCATGTTTGATACAGCCAGGCAACGGAAAGAGACCGTATTTATAGTCTATTTATAATTCTGAATTTGATGGTGTATGCATCTGCTAAGTAGACTTCAAAATGAGAATTGGGACAGTGATGTCAGATACCTTATTTAGCATCTGGATTTTTCTGGATGTAAGTGAAATGGAAGATGCAAAATGTCTTCAGGTTACATTTATTGTGTTTATTTAGAAGACAATAGATGGAAAAGTTGTTTAGCATGGGTAACATTGAGGAAGATGGGAACTCGTAACAGCATTAGCAATTTATTTCAGTGCTGCTTCTTTAAGTATATTTGCAAATGTATTGGAAGATTTTTCAATTTCTGACCTTGCTTGGAATGTTATAAAGTTTCATGCAATTTATCTCTGTAACAATCTTTCTTCAATTAAATGTAATTTGCTATGCCCATATTTAATATTATATACTAGCCCCTTCCTGAGAATTGTTTTGTTGTTGTTGTTTGCTTGTTTCACCCCTAAGTCTTGAGCACATGCAGTTATTTGTTTGACTGTTAAACTGAAATCAATGTTATTTACAGTCAATTTACTGGATCTGACAAGTATATGCCAATTTAGTTAAAGCTTCAGGTGCATAAACTAGTTTTGATTCTTTCCTATATACAAAACGCTTGTGACCTAATCCATTTCACTCTCATAAACAATTTATATCTTCCAAGAAATAAAGGAGTACAACCCTTATAGCATTAAAATAGTCACATCAAATATCACTATTATCATACATGAGTTTACTTTTTTTTTCTGAAGCAAATACACAATGAATACAATCAAACACTCCAGCCATTTGAAAGTCAGACAACAAAGGCAAAGAATGTTGATGTTCCGTGTAGTTGAGTATTAAGTGGGCAGATTTGCTATTTTCCTTGAATAGGTTTTTTTTTTAATTCACAATGCTGTTCCTCTTAAATATTTATTTTTTACAGTATGCATATGTCAGTGCTGACTGCAAATTTCTGGGAGTTAAATACCACATATCTTAAAATGACCAAGGTTTAGAAACACTGCTACAGGTATATATGTATGCTTATGTGCGTGAGTGTATGTGCAGGTATATACACAGTAGGCATACATTTAAGTGTTTCTCAGCACAGAACATTTTAGGATACATGGAATTTAACTCCCAGAATTCTCCAGCCATCATTGATATATACATAGGCTATGCAAACACAGGCACATTTTGGACTGTCATCAACATTGCTGACAAGTTTCTGTTAATTTTATCCTCTTGTGCCATTAGTTGCTTTTGTTTTGGATTTTTGTTTTTTAAATAGAGAACAAAATACATTGACTTTGCAGGAAAAAACAAACACTTCAGTTAAAAACAATGGTATGTCATTGTCAGAAAAACAATGTTGAACATACAATTCTGTATCTGAAAAATTGTAAGAGATAATAACATCTATCATGTTGATTCCTGCTTCAGCATTTACCACTACTATTGTAAGGGGTAAAATTTGGCCACATACTTTTAAGCTATTTGTTTGTTAATGGCTTAAAATCTTGATTTGATTGATCTATTTCCATAATTACCTCTTTTAAAACCAAGATCCCCACAATCCCCTAGAGTATTTACAATTTACAAACAAGTGTACATTTTTAGGATTTCTTCACTGTATTTTTGTCTAAAAGTTATCCATTATTTCTAGAATGAACCCAAACAAAGACTATTTCAAAATTCATACAGAACTGATCAGCAGACTGTCATCTGTACCTGGGGTGTCAAACTGGCAGCCCACAGGCAGGATGAGTCATGCTCAGGCCACACCCACCCCACTCCACAAAGGGGGAAAATGTTGCAATATGTCACATGACGGCAATGTGACACAGCGAGTTTGATACCCGTGATCTGTATTGTGCCTTTTCTTAATATATAGTGTGTCTAGGGTTTTTTTTTTTTCATATATGCTAGAACTTCATTATATGTATAATTCCTACAGGCCCGTACGTGGCCTGTGCAGCTAGTAGCTGATTCTGGCAGTGAGGAGGCTGGTATGGTGCTGCACCAGCAGCCTGTGCAGCTGGCACTCGAGTCGGACAATGAGGAGGCTGGAGAAGATGTGCCAGAGGCAGGGATTTAGCCAGGACGTTCAGAACCTCCAGAAGCTCCCTTAAGTGAAGAGGACGAAGAGGAGGAGTCTCTTCTCGATGCATGGGTGCGCAGAGCTGCCAAATGGCAGGAGTGGTTCCTCAGGATGTAGTCTCCTTGAGAGTAAGGCTTGGGCCTAATTGGCCACTTCCTTAGCCTATTTAAGGAGGAACGCCGACTGAAGCAATTTGCAGGGAACAACTTAGTTCACAT
>JANHZT010000705.1:280747-292337 GCA_032468215.1 Stegonotus admiraltiensis
ATTTATTTAGTAAACTAAGGTTTGAACGGACTTTGTGTGTGCTGCGTTCTTTGGGGTCCGTAGCTGGGGCAGAACAGTAACATAGCCATTCATTGAAAGTGCATATAGCATTATTTACCACAGATGTGTCTATAAAATTGTATGTCACAATACAGTTCTGAAGTAATACAGTAATACAGTTCTTGCTTATCCTTTCTAGGATGCAAGACATGATATTTTGTATCATCTGTAACTTTCAAACAGCTTTTGGCAAAAGCTCCATATTCAGAATACATTGCAAGACTAAAAGTTCTGAAGACAGGTGTGATGATTGCTAGGTCTAAATCAGCAGGCCAGCATTCAGCCACTTTAGCAAATTGTTAGTCCTAGGAAGGGACATCAAGAGTGTGATAAAATGCAAGCTGAAAAATGATCTAAAGGTGTAGCCCTGGAGAAGCCAATGATTGAAATTATAATTCTAAATGGCTGTCATATAAAGGGACAAGATGAACAGATTCTGGAATGGCTGAATAGAAAGAATCAAGCAGGTGCTGATTATTAATAGAAAAAAAATGCAAAAAAACTGGCCTCAAATACTGAGTTGTTCAACAAAGAGCTGTAGACAAAGTCAGTATCTCCTCCTATAATCCTCCACATATGTGTACGTGTGTGTATATTTTAAGGCTCAGTGGGGATCAGTGAACCTTTCTAGGTAAATACATCACAGGTGGTTTGATTAGTTCTTTAAACCCTTGAATTACTATGGAAAACTATATATCTCCATATTCACGGAATATTCTTTGGGATCGAACATAGGAAACAAATTGTGGAAGGATAGTTATTTAGCTAGATGTATTATATAAAGAGGAGACTTTGCCTCATATTGCTCATATTGCTGCCACAAACTGGATTTGACTGGAAAGTGATGCATTGTACTTTTTATGATTTATCCCTCACTTTCCTTCTGCATCCCAGATCGGATTCTACTCTATTGGTGATGACATATCTGATTCTTTGCTCTTCAACATTTCAAAAAATTTTGTGTGTCTTCTTCATTCTCCTATCTGCAAATCTTTGCTATTCTGGACTAAGCCTAATTTTGTTTGTCAGATGTGATGTTTTGAGTTGCATTAAAATAACTGAGTGTAAGAGTTGGAAGGGGCATTAGAGTTATTCAACCTCCTGCTAGATGCAGGATTCTGCAGATTCTACAGGATTTCCTGATGGATGGCCATCTAGTTTCTTTTTAAATACCAGTAGTAAAGGACAGTCTACCACCACTAGAGGAAGTCTGTTCTGATGCTGAACAGCTTTTAGAATAAGGACATTTATCCCAATGCCCCAAAATCTGCTTCTGGGTAATGTATTTCTGAGATCCAGTTCTTTGCAAACCATGGCTTTGTGTCCAGACTTCTGAAACAGTTCTGAAGAATACTGAACTATCTTCTACACTGACTTCCTTTCAGATACTTGAAGACAGATGTCATGTCTTCCCCGGAGCCTTCTGTTCTCAAGGATAAACATACCCAATACATCCAACCATTCTTCTTAAATCTTTCCTCTCAGGTACCTTATCAACTTGGTTTCTGTCCTCAGTGTCCTTCCTAAAACTCAGTATCCAGAACTAGATGTAATAATCTAGATGTTGTCTGACCAGTGCAATATAAGAGGAACAATGAGTGATCTTGATCTTGCCCACTGCATCAATGTAATCTAGGACTGCATTTGCTTTTCTTCCTAGCTGCATCTCACTGTTGGTTCATGTTCAGCTTATGATCCCTGAAGGTACCCAAATCTTATTTGCATATACTGCTACCCCAGTGTTGTTGCAATAACAATAGCACTTAGACTTATATACCATTTCACAGAGCTTTATAGCCCTCTCTAAGCAGTTTTCAGAGTTGGTATATTGCCCCCAACAATCAGGGTTCTCATTTTACCAACCTCAGAAGGATGGAAGGCTGAGTCAACCTTGAGCTGGTGAAAAGCAAACAGCCAAACTGCAGGCAGTCAGCAGAATTAGCCTGCAGAACTGCACTGTAACCACTGCCTCACCATAGCTCATGTTCTATCCCACCTTTGATTTTTCCTATCCAAAAGTAGGACTTTACATTTATCCCTATTGATATCCAACTTTCTGGTTTCTGTCCAATGTTCTAAAGAGTCAAAATTCTTCTGTATTGTGATAACTGCCTTCTAAGGTGCATGGTGGGTTTTTTTGTCACCTCTAAATTGATAATCAAATTTTGTAACCTTTGGCCAAACACTGGAAAAAATCACTTTATATACAGTGCTTCTTTTTTCTCGAAAAAGTTCTAAGCAGTTAAACATCTCCCAGTTCTACATACAATACAGTTCCTGATGAACTGTAAATCCTCAGATATTTCTGACATGACATTTCCATTAAGTATAAAAGAAGCTTGAAGGGATCTTCTTAGATGACTGGCTGAGCCAGAAGGTGTGCTGAACATTGCATCCTGGATTTCTGTCCTGGATTTGTATTTCTTCCCTTCATTCATTGTAGGCTCCTACAGTAGAGCTTATATGTTATTGGCTAGGTGTACATGAGGCAATTGCACTACAAATAAATCTTGTCTTGATTTGGGTCCAGTAACAATTAAAACAATTTTCCTAGTGCCATATTGGATAAGTTACATTTTTTCCCTACTCCCTTGTTATTATATCTACAACTACATTTTTTTTGTCCCTTTAATGAAAATGCAGTTTTTGGTTTTCTTTATGAAACCATAGAAAAAGAGATTTTATAGCTAGGACTGAAAGTGACTAAACTTGACAACAATTGTATTTTATGACAACCTCTGCTTTCATGTTCCCAGCCTACTTTCCTATCATAATTTTTATTCCCTTTTGTGTATTTCCCCCTTCTGTCTTTCCCCCCTCCCCCTTCCCAACTGCAAGAAATTCCGTATCTCTGCAGTGGCTGGAAACAAATCTCTTTACCAGGGTGCATTTTAATGGAGGGCATGCTTCACTTAAGTCACTAGAACCTCAACTACAGAATATTCAATTTCTTTGCAACCCAGAACCAAAGCTTTTCCTTGAGAGCCATGCTCATAAGGATAGTAAAAGAATTAGTATTACAGGACTAAATCAGATTAAAGGTGGGGGGAGAGAATATGAATTAGATTTTGTAACAGATGGTGCATTGGAAATTAAAGGTGCTTTGCGAATGGAAGCGACAGCAGCTTTGCCTCTTTTTTCTCTCTCCGTCTTTCTCTTTCGTGCACTTGATAGACGGGTACAAATCACAACAATCCCGTCTTGACAGCCAATTTTGAGAATCTGATCTGGTTAAAGACATGGCTTTCCGGCTCCACTCACTGAAACTGACTTCTCTTTCATTTTTATACAGCATCTTGTCGCGTTTAGGAAAGTAGGATCACCTGTCTTCCTTTAATGAAATTTCTTTAATTACACTTATAGCTCTTTAGTGTTAATTACTTTTCCATTCAGTCTGAATTCTTAGTCGGTCTCCTAGGAGGATTTTTTTTCCCCTGCTGATATACGTGCAATCATTTTTTTCCTAAAAAATGCTTTTATTACTAGCAGTTCTTGTCAGATCTACTCCAATTAGTTCTTAAACTAAGAATAGTAAACAACGAACTGGCATTATTTTTATTTTGACCAAGTCACCAGTAAAAAAATGGAACTGCTGCTTCTTCCCATAAAGCCAAATTCCACTTTCAAGCCCCCTGGGTGCTAATAATACTACAGTAGGTTTACATTCGGCCAGAGTGGGATGCCTTGTCTGGTTAATTTGGGGTGATTTCTGGAAAGCAAAGGGAAAGTGAGGAGGGGGGGAATAGATACAGAATAGGGAGGGAATCCTTTCTGAAGACGTGAAGGCAATATCCTCAGAGCTGGCAACTAACAGTTAGTGGAAATAAAGCTCCCTCCTGGCAGTCAAATCAAATGTAGTAACAACTCAACGACTCCCTGCTGCTTGCTGACAGCATGGTGTAGCATACTGGGACAAACATTCACTTAAATGCTGATTGCAGGAAAACGTCATTTCACAACTTGCCAAGTGCTAGTTTTCCATTCTTTTTCTCGCCTACTCCTGTCCAGCATTTTTTCCCTTTCCCCTTTTAAGAATGGGGAAGTAGGCAAAGGTATTTGGGGATAAATCATGACCATTTTGGGGGATACATTTGTTTATGTTTTTGTTAAAACATTTTATTTAATGGGTATTCTCTTACTTGCTTATAACTGGTTCTTAAGAGAGCATCTAACATATACAGGCCTTGGTCCCCTTGGGCAATGTTTTGGTCTATCAGATTGTGCTTATTTTTCTGGATTTCTATTTTAGGTTGTTTATATTTGCGTTTTTTGTCTTTTATTTTTTTAAGCCACATGGTTGTCATGGACTGTGATGGCCTATACATTTCATTCATTTCACAAATAGATAAAATAAATACTGGTTGTAGTTTGAGAGGGACAGAGTAAATAACTACGGATGATGATTATAATATTCAAGTATTCTTTAATGTTTCCAGTGCATAGATAGTAACAGTTTTTAAAAGTGCAAACAATTGAAATTTAAAGTCTGGAGCCTGGAGATTCTTGGCTGTATTTCCTTCTTTATGTTATTGCTTTTTTCTTATTTCTTTGAAAATGACAGACAAATAGGCACACATGATCCATACCACCAGATTTGTGACTGGCACAAGTAACTGCTTTTGATGTTGTAATCACTTCAATATAATCCTTATTTGAAAAGCCTGTTACATCCTAAAATAAATCTTCCGTTATTTTTGTGGTATCTTTATTTTGTTTTCTTGAGTGAATGCAATGCTGGATTGCTTTCTGTTATTTCCGTCTGTCTAAAAGGGTGCTGGGTGAGCAGGTTGGGTGCGAGGGGGGGAGGGTGTGAGGGGAAATTGCAGCTTTGTTTATAAGATTTATCCTCATCCTTCCTCCTTGCTCCAGGTGTGCATCTGTGAATTAGCAGGTGAGCTTTTGAGCCTGCAGGAGGGGAAAAGAAGAGGAGGCACATGCTGACTTGGGTTGGAAAAAAACTGAACTTTTTTGCTGATTGCTCCCAATTATTTACCACGATACAGGAGAGGGGCAGCTCAATATGGCTAAAAAAATGAAACATTTGAATGATTTTTTTAAAAAAAAGCAACATGCTAGGTAAATGGGGAGTCCAAGAAGAATGAACACTGTGTAACATGAGTTATTTATACTACTGTAGTAACCACCTTTACTACAACCCAGACTGGTCTATGTGCACAAATGTTCCTGACCTTTAAGTCCAAGTTCCTCCCAGGAACCTCGTGATTGCTGCCCAATGCATGGTTGTGATGCAGTGAATTTAAAGCTGTGTGTGTTTATTAAACACCTGAATGCCCGCTTGACTATTAAGCTGTAGGAGGTTAACTATTTATACTAAAAGATGCCTGCAGAGAAAAGGAGTGAAATCTGCCCTCCCTCTCAAGTTTCTGCAGGCTGTTTTTTCCACAGCATGACATGGGATAAAATAGTTTAAAGCAACTGAATGCAATGAGGTGCATGTGACTCAAGATATTGCACATTCCTTTCTGCACAAAAATTGCTTTATAAATCAGTGGTCATTTATTCTTTAACCCAACTAATACGTGTTTGAACTGACCGAACTATGTATAAATTCAACAATTGGAAAGGCAACATTTCTCTAAAGATGTGGGAAAGTTGGGAAGGATCAGAAGATCACTGGATCTCTGCAAATTTCTTTTTAATTCTAGGAAAAGCCTAATTGTTTATGTCTGAATCTTTTTTCTTAGATGTATCTATCGGTCAGCTTTGTGCTCAAAAGGCAGAAGGTATCCTTGATAGCTGGCCTGCATTTTGTGACTGGGCAATCCACAAAGGATGCCAGATGACTGTTTGCATCATTTTTATGCTCCTTGAGGGCATATTTTGGGGGCATGGACAGAAAGAATCTGAGATACTGGGTTGTCTTTTTTTTTAAAAGGAACTTTTTCTGCGGTGCAGAATTGAAATTTATGAATATAGGGATCTTTTCATAGCCCTAAACATTTGTTTCCTGTCATATTTTTGTGTGTGCAACCAGATGAGAATAAGTGAAACTTTGATATTAAACTGTGATGTAAAATCATGCTTCGATTTTAGACAATCATTGAAGAAAATGTATTTTACAACTTATTCTAAGCTATTTTTAAATTACAATTACAATTAATTACAATTACGAAAAACTCAGAAGAAGCATATTAACACCATAGAGATGAATTAGCATGCATCTAAATAAAATGCAATTCAAATATTTATTGACCAGTCTGATCAAACTTACAAAGGTACCAGCCCTCATGCTTATATTAGTTGTAGTGGTCATGTGATTGCCATTTGTAACCAACCCAAAGAAAAAGAGAAAGAAAAAAAAAACCTCTAGTACCTCTCCACCAGTAATCAGCACTCAGATCAGCATAGATTAACTTGAAGGTTAACTTCAGACCAGCAGTCAAGTAAGCAATACCCCAATCAAGAAACTGCCAAAGAACCATCAGTAAACAGGCCAACCAAAGAATCTCTAAGACTGCTCCTACCCACGCAGACAGGCAAGACAACAGAATATAAACTGACAGCAAACAGCCCTCCTTCCTAGCACTGATGATGTTACCTAGTTAGGGTAATGAAGCGTCTGCAAGAAAGCAAGCAAACTCTGAGAGCACCAAGGACCGCTCCTTTGTAACCTTCTTTGCTGTCTTTCTACAAACAAAGTCAATGGGGAAGCAAGCTGAGGATACGAATGGTGATCATCTTATATCCTCATTTAATGGAAAATGGTGATTTGCTTAACAACAGCAACTGGAAGTCTGGAATTTCTGTCACTAAGTGGCGCACACAGGTGATGTCATGGTCCATGACTCCTTCGCTTAGCGATGGAATAATTCTGGTTCCAATTACCATTGTTAAGTGAGGACTACCTGTTTACATTTAATTTTAATATTGGTTGTTCTGTTTAAATCATAAAGACATAATCATTGCATATTGCCTTAATTTTCTTCCCCCACTGTAGTCCTAAAGCCATGTAATTTGGTTTTCTTTGTGTTGAACTAGTCATGATTTGTGTAGTATAAGGACAAGGAAGTATTGTTGCTAATGTTGACCTTGCAAGTAAAATCTACCATCATGTCATGGCCTTTAAAGATCTGTCTGCCCCAACAACTACAGTGATGGTGCATATCTAAGGACACATTTAATGAAAGCTACATTAGTGCATATATACAGACTTGTTAAAACACTTTGTCTCACTAATATTGATTAAACAGCAGTAGTTTGTTTAATGCAAGTGTATTTTTTCAATTATTACATTGCTTAAAAGTCATTAGGATAATGGAAACTATCAGTGAAATACATTAGATATAGAATAATGACATAAGAATTGATCTGGATTTGGCAGGAAAGGAAAACACATATCTCTCTTTCTCTCTCTTGTCATATAATGCCAAAACCCAACTGAGATGATAGATAAAAGAGTTCTATAAACTTGATAGATATAAAATGTGCATGGTTTGTAGGCATATAGATTCCACACTATTGCCAAAATAATTGCTATGTTGATGAATATTTTTTGCCAGTTAATTATGCGAAACATTGCATATATAATTACGTATTGTTATTATGCATGTAACAATACCATTGATCCATCAATTGTTTACATGTAACATTTAGCGCATAAACACAAGAAGCTAACTTAGAATTGATTGAAACACTTATTTGCAACCACAGGTTTTAGCAAAGCTAAAACTGAAAACAAAGAAGGCCAAGGAAATTAACCGAAAACAAATTATGCCTGCTTTTGATTTAATCCATAGCTGCTACAATATTGTTGCATCTCCTAATTTTCTGAATCCCGTGATGTTGCATCACACTAGATTCTCTCTTTCTTGTGGTTATGGGATGGATTCATCCTTGCTTATTTGAGATAACCTTTGTGTGCCAACTACAAATGTGTTTTTCATCTGAGGAACACTTTGAAACTGTCCCCACATTAATTAGTGTTACAAGATAAAGAGAAGGAGAGAGGGAGAGATTGAATAGGGTGAAGAGAAGGATAGTTTTAAAACATTTTATGTGCCCTCTTTTTAATGGGGTCTATTGTCTCCTCAGTGTTCATTTGTAATACCAACATAGTGCGTAGTACAGTATTCTTGCTTTTCAGCATAGGCGTAAGAAAAGGATGTTATGAATCTCCCACAAGACAGGATATGTGTGTGTATGTGTATGCACACATAAACACACATACATGCAAATGAAATAAGAAAAAAATCCTATTTATTTCTGTACAGATATTTATTAAGGACAACCTTAATATAGTGAAATGTCCTTCAGAGATAGGTTTATTGGGTTGCTTAGTTTCCTGTGTTTGTTTGCTTGAGTCTGCCCTGGTCCGGGCCTGGACCTTTTGAGATAGGATTTGTTATGATTAGTAATAGTCTCATCCATTAAGGTTAACCAGGGACCTCTTAAGATTTTTCTTATTAAAAAGAGGGGGGGAAAAACTTTCTATTCCTTTCCCAACTAAGCCAGTGCACCTTAATGCAATGATGATATGTTAGACACAGCAGTTGTCAAAGCATCGTATTACAGTGATGCCATAATGACACCCTGTCTCTGTAAAGTAGTCATGTTTTCTCAAATCACACGTTGCACCGTTGATTTCTGACATGACACTTCATTCAGTCGCTTTCCTTTTTTTTCGGCATTGCCATTCTCTGACAATAGCAGCTGGTGCCCATTTTCCCACTAAGTGATTCACATTTTGCCACTTTGCTAGAGTGCAATTAGCTGAAGCAGGAAAAAAAAGTCATTGTAAAGTAGCTCAGCTGAGATTGTAACTCAACTCCATAACAAGAGCTGGCGAGTCAATGCCTTGAGGTGAGCAGCGTATTTGGGCAGAGGAAGCAACTTTGAGAGTTTTTGCTCTTTCTCACAAGAAGTACAGTAATCACTCCCTTTGGAGTCTGGTATTCTTGTTCTGACCCAGCCTTAGCAGAAGCAAGAAACAGACTCCTTGTCACAAAAAATCCCTCTTTATTTACCTCTTGTGAATTAATTGCATTCACCCACCAAAAAATCCAGGCAATAGTCCTTCAAGGAATTAACTGCAGTAATAGACCGTATCAGTTCCTTGCAATAATTGCAAGGCCATGAGCTCCCAGCCGAAAGGTTCTGGCAAGCAGTCTTGGTGGCACGAAACACAATGAGCAAAATCTTCAGAAATATGAACTGTTATCTCCTACGACAACCACTCCCCTTTCCTTCCATTTATTCCCCAACCAGGGAAGGGCCATTCAGCATCCACATGTGCTTTGCTTCCTGAGTTGACTCCTTGTCCTCTGTTGTTCACCTCTCCTAACTTCTCTGTGCATATGTGCATCTGGAACAGGCCCCAGTTGTTCTTCCTCCTCACTCATATCAGCCTCCAAAGGCAGCTGCCTCTCCAGTGGCTGGGAAATTTATTTATTTATTATTTATTTATAAAATTTGTCTGCCGCCCTATCTCCAAGGACTCTCAAATGTTGGAAGACCCTGGCTCTATCTCTGTGTCCAATGCAGAGCATCCATCAGCACCTTCCCCAGACTCCAGAACTGGCCCAAGTTCCTTCCCAACCTGCTCATGGTCTGAGTCTGCCGCCAGCTTCCCTGGCAGCTGGCGGGCCACAACAATTTTCTATGTTCTCATTCTTTGTTGACTTTATTTCCAAATATAAATTACAAGTTCCAGCATGCTTCTAGAGCTGCCTCCCCCTCCCCCTGCCCCTCCTCCTCATTTGTGCATCAGAAATTTAAAATATATAGCCCATTTTCATTTACTTAATACTGATGTGTCTGTATCTTATTAGATTAATTTGAGATTTAGTCATGCTGAGAGTACAGCCACTGAATTCTGGACCTATTTAGTTCCAACTGTTTTATGTCCACCTGATTTCAGTGGGATAACTGTGTTCACACATTCATGCCCTTGTCATATCTTGGTTGGATTATTGCAGTGTGCTCTATACGGGGCTACCTTTGAAGAATATTTGGAAGCTACTACTGGTACAGAATGCAGTGGCATGGGCAGTTCTGAAGGTCCCTATGCTGACCTATGTAACACCACTGTTAGGTGAGCTGCATTGATTGCTAGTTTGTCCAATTGAAGGTGTTGGACCATTAAAGTCCTTCATGGTATTGGATCAGGTTATCCAAGGTATTTTCTTACTCTAGTGGGATTTATCACTCCCACTCACACTGGCAGGAGAGGCCTTCTTTGGACCCTGTCAGCCAAAGAATTATGGCTAATGGAGAAAAAGAAAAGAACCTTCTTTACCTTGTTTCTCAGCAGAGGATGGAAGATCTTTCCTCCAAAGGTGAGATCTGTCTTCACTCTTCTGGTCTTCTGGAAAGGCCTTAAAACCCGACTCTGCTAGTTGGCTTCGGACCCTGATAGAGGTGCTCTATGCTGGAGGTGGTAGATTAAGAGAGACACAAAAATCTATTCCTATATCATCCATATTCTTGGTATTAACTTTTTATTTAATTGTTGCTAACCTTAACTTTAATACTGTTAAAGTTTTTATATGTATGCATTTATGCTAAATATAAGCCATCTTATTTCTTTCGGAAGAGTGAAATGAGTAGCATATAAATTTAATAACTAAATATTAAATAAGCATAACCACCATTCTGGTAGTTCCACCACTTTTGTCTGGAATAAAAATGAGATATTCATTGAGTAAATAAGTAAAATGAATAGTTACTCTATGGGTAACTAGATACTGGTCCAACTTATTTTGGCTAGATGAACTTAGGGTACATATGTGTACCATGACTGCCTTAATATATTTTAGAGATGCAAATGTATTCTGTATTGCTGGAGAAATCTCTAGCTGTAGAACTATCAGTAAATCCTGCTTTCTCTTCTTTTCCTCCCTCCAAATTATCTTAGAATCACCTTGTTGGTGAGATGGGTGGCTTTTAAATTAAATTATATATTAACATCCTTTCTGGATCGGGATGCCTTATGCACAGTCACTCAGGCACTCGTCATTTCCCATCTGGACTACTGTAATGCTCTCTACATGGGGCTCCCCTTGAGGTGCACCCAGAGGCTCCAACTGGTCCAGAATGCGGCCGCGCAGGGGATTATTGGAGCGATGGGGCGCTCTCATGTGACACCTCTCCTGTGCTAGCTGCACTGGCTCCCGGTGGTCTTTCGGGTGCACTTCAAGGTGCTGGTTACCACATTTAAAGCGCTTCATGGCTTAGGGCCCAGGTATTTACGGGACTACCTTCAGCTGCCGATAGCCTCCCACCGGCCAGTACCCTCCCACAGAGGGGGCCTCCTCCGGGTGCCGTTGGCCAGACAATGTCGGCTGGCGACCCCCAAGGGGAGAGCCTTCTCTGTGGCGGCACCTACTCTCTGGAATGACCTACCCCTGGAGATACGGCGGATCCCAGACTTCCATGCATTTCGCCGTGCCCTAAAAACACATCTCTTCCATCAAGCCAGGCTGGCTTAACCCCCATTTTTACTGTTTTAAATTGGTAAATTGTTTTAATGTGGGGTTTCTAAATTTGAGCCAAATTATTTAATTGTTTTTAT
>JANHZT010000705.1:314206-335607 GCA_032468215.1 Stegonotus admiraltiensis
TACCTTTGAAAGGATGGAAGGCTGAGTCAATCTTGAGCCTGGTGAGAATTGAACTCGCAGTAATTGCAGGCAGCTGGCTTTACTTAAACAGTACTTTAGCCATTGTGCCACCAAGGATTACCATTGGACTAACCGTCATCATGATTATAGTAGAGATGGAGATGATGATAATAAGTATACATATAAATATCACATCTAATCCTCACTACAAAAATCAAAGCAACACATTTCAACTTAAATTTACTTTAGGCAAACATCAAAAACGGTACTTTCTCTGCCAAAGGAGTGCCTGCTCGTCTGTCTTTCTGTCCATCAAAGCAGAAAAAGGGCAGACTGCATTGCTAGGTTGGTACAAGTATTCTGTCATTTGTTTCTAAAATAAAGACATTACTGTACATTTTAAATCAGTGTTGCTATATTTAATAAATACACAGATGTATCTATTAGATTTAGTGGAATTAAATTTTATGTAGGTGTTCTTAAGAGTACATTTTCTTTTTATTTCTAGTGTTTGATAGAATTGCTGTAATATATATGTAAACAGTTTCTTTCAAAATAGGAGATCAGGGCATCCATGGGACTATATAGTTCAGTCTAAACTTTTGATGCCACCAATGCACATTTTTTTAATTGTGCTCTATCAGTAGATACTGAATTCCCTCTTAATGCATTGTTTTCACTCTAGTTCATCATTTATATGTTATAACAGACAGACATAGTGTTGTGCATATTATTGCTCCTCGTTAAGTTAGCAGTTGTGGAGAATTTGAATCTGTACAATCCTGCAACCTGCTAATGTGATATTTAATGAGGAGACATCAGTCTGGAGAAAGGTAGTCAATATAAATCAGTGTTTACAAAGTGTGATTAACTCTGAAATATTTCATCAATGCTCTGGTCCCAGGCATACTCTATGCTAATTACTAGAATCTGTGCATGTTTCAGGGGACGTCTTGAGACTCAGAGTGCAGCAAACATGGAGCAGCAAAATTGCAATTATGCCTGGGCTGTCTCTGATGGCAATTTATGCATTTGGTGTGATGACCTCCCACTTCCCAAGAGAGCAATAAAGAGAATGCATTTTCATTAAGATACTAATGCACTTAATCACAAGGGGAAAGGGTTAGAAAGTAACAAAATACTTCTAAAGCAAGATGGAGAAACACTGTTGGGGAAAAGCATTTTTATTCTTTCCATGAAGTACTACTACCACAGATTGCATCTGCTAAATGTAACTATGAATGTCCAAGGCAGTAAGAACACATATATTAGTCAAACAATTAAATTAATCTTAAAAAACACTATTCCTCTGTTTGAATTAGCATATGATATCGGAACAGAACACAAGAAAACCTCTCTTAAAGCAGACTGAAGCTCTAACACGTGCAGAATTTTTTTCCCTACTTCATAAAGTCAGATGCTTCCAGGAATTCCTTAAACAGAATATAATATAAAGAAAAGGTTCATGGTTTTTGGTCCCAGGAGGTGATATTCAGTTGTATTCTGCCTCTCAAACCCAATTCTCCCTTCTCAACAAAATGTATCCTAATAAAAAGACATTGATAACTCTCTTCTTTCTGAATGCATCTTGGCCATTTTAAACATATTAAGCAATTATCACCATTTTATTTGATGGCAGTGAATTCCATAAGTTGAATGAAATTCTTCCAGCGTTTGATTCTGAAGTCTAGAAATAGGAGAAAATTTTTCGCTCTCTACCTTTGATGATTTTATATTTGCTTTGTACTATCCAGCCCAGTATGTCATTTTATAAGTCTCTGAAGCTTCAGTGAATTCCTTTTTAAGAATTCCACCATGAATTCTGGCTGAAGCAAATTTGGGTGCTATATTCACATCAAAACCTTGGGGAATAAAAGGTTGCAGACGTATAGAATAGCAAAGTGCTTAAAATGTTTGGTAGAACAACTCTGCACTTACTATTTTGTGGAAAAAATATGCTAAGCAATACCCCTCTTAAACTTTTAAACTGTGTCAAGATATGTGGTTTTAATATTCTGCTTTTGTAGTTTTCTTTAGAATAAGATACTATTTGCAAAAGCAAAAGAAAGTCTGTAAAAAAATTAAGCCCAGCTACTAACATTTTCAATTTCATGGTTTTCTTTTTTAAACTTTCAGTTACAATTGTATTTCTTCTAGTTGATTAACAAAATTATAGCTGATTTTTCTTAATGGACTTTTCTTTTTATGTACTTTAAATATTTTAGGTAACATAGAATATAGCTGCCCAGCAACAAATGAATGTGAAATCACAAAGCGCAGACGCAAATCCTGTCAAGCTTGTCGTTTTATGAAGTGTCTAAAAGTTGGAATGCTGAAAGAAGGTAAGGCTGATAAACTCCCTTTATAGAATTTTTCATAAACACTGTTAGAACTATAATTTAATCTGAGAAATGCAATGTATCATTTTCAGACATTATGATTGTTTTTAAAAATAAAACAATATAATTGCTCCATAGAGATGGAGATAAATTTCTTCAGTTTTATGCAAGCAAACTGTATTTTTTCTGATACATCAGCTGAACATTATTTTTTGATATTTGTACATTTTCAAACGCTGTTATCCAATAGAAATACCTATAAAATGAACATCTGAGGGAAAATGCTTCATACAATGTACATAATATTCTTAAAAACTCAGGCAGTTACAGTAGTCATCTATGACTGCTTAAGTTAACAAATCAGAATAGCAGGTAGATAATTTGTTGTTGTTCATTCGCTGAGTTTTACCTGACTCTTTGTGACCTCATGATAAACCAGGCCTCCCTGTCCTTTGTTGTCTCCCAGAGTCTGCTCAAATTCATGTTCATTGTGTCAATTATACTATCTAATCATCTCATCCTCTGTCCCCCCACTTCCCTTCACCTTGTGCCTTCAATCTTTTCCAATATACAGCCAGTTGGTATTCCTTTCCGTATTTTAAACCAATGAATTGTTCCAGGTCTAGTTCTAACTGTTGCTTCTTGACCCGTATATAGGTCTCTCAGGAGACAGGTAAGGTGGTCTGGTACTCCCATTTTTTAAGAACTTGCTACAGTTTATTGTGATCTACAGTACACAATCAAAGGCTTTAGCATACATAGATGCTGAAGCAGAAATAGATGTTTTTCTGGAATTCCCTTGCTTTCTCCATAATCCAGTGAATACTGGCAATTTAATCTCTGGTTCATCTGCCTCTTCAAAACCCAGCTTGTTACAACTATTAAGAATTCAATACACAATTCCTATAATTTTAAAACATATTTTGATTGTGCAATATACAAAAATATTGTACAAGTAGACACTATTTTTTGTGTTCTTTTGGGTAGTATGATATGATCTACACATCTCCTACAGCACTTGGTCAGCCTGAGGTTTTGAAATCTAAAGTTGTTTGTAATGCATCTATCTTCCTGCAGCAGCATTATGCATTACAATCAACCTCTTAGATTGGGACCCATTTTTTTCACAGACATTATTTTCATGACTTACTTTTTTGTCATATATTAGAATGCCATCATTTCAGTTCATCTTCCATTCGATCAACCACCTCAACAGTCCTTAATCTAGAAAAAAAAAAAAGAGCCAACTTTTGTATTGCTGAAAGGAAGAAAAATGAGAACTACAGTTTTTAACTATTTGGTCATTTAGAGGTTTGTTTAGAAATGCCTTTGAATTGAGTAGATGTTATTGCTGGATGTAGCTATAGAATAGCAGTTTAGATTTTTTTTTAAAAAACAAAATACTGGAGATTTAGGTTTTATTCCTCAAGAAAAATACAATTTTATATGTTCATGTATGCCTGGTTCATGGCCCCAAAAGGCCATGATGTAGATTAAGCATCTACTGTATCTAAAATGCAGTTTGCATTGAAAATAAGGTTTGATTTTTCCATTCAGAAACTGAAGTTCACATTTTGTTTTCCTCAGAAACCAATTTCCCTATGACTGTTGTTCACAAGTCAGCGTGTAGAGTCATTGCTGAGTTGGGTGACCTTACAAATTTATATAATAAACAAACATGCACTAACCGAGCAATAGCAGAAAAATTAGGCCTATCACACCCTTTCAGACATACTCTTATTGGATTATACTTACTTAGAATAAACCTCATTTTGTGTATGGTTGCTTTGGCAGGCATGATGGTCCTGTGAGCCAAATCCTGCTGCCTTTAGTTTTATGCTGGATAAATTCCTTTCTAATTCAGTGGGGACTCTACCTCATTAAGAGATTCAGGATTTGGCTTTTTTTTATTCAGATCTGGACAGGGCTTCATCCATATGGAAACCCTAATTTGTTTCATGTTATGAAACTATAATACAAAAACCTTTAATGGAAGCTTAACATGAAGTCAAACATGAACAACATCCTGAATATGAGTCTTTTTCAGTCAGTTGTTACTGCTAAATCTATTTGTCCAGCTGAAGGAAAAAGGCATTGTGCAGATTGAGTCATAGTGCCATTTTTTCCCTTCATGTAATAGGTTTTTGTTTTTTTCCTGTCATCTCAATAACCAAGATTTGTGAAAGTGATCAATGTTGATCTTTTCCTCAAGCTATTTATGTCACTGTTTCTCTTTTGTTTTGTTTTGTTTTGTAAATAGAAGGCTTTTTGTCCTCTACCTTCAAGATAAGTATTCTTGTAGAAAATTCATCCCCAAACTAGGGATTAGGGATCTCCCATCAACAAACAACAAAGCGACATTCACAGTTGAAAATATAAGGGCAAAAACGGTGCCTTTCTTTTTCCCCAGCATGGCTAATGACAGCTTCAAATAGCAATTTAAGCTAGGGAAATATTGAAGGTTAAACACTCACTGTTTAATCTCTTTCATCTTTGGAAAACAAAATGAAATTTAAAGATGAAGTTACAATAAGATAGCTGTGGCAAAAAGTATCCCCTATGTTCCTTGAAGGAACTTTACTTCCCTTCTTTATGTAGGTGCTGGCACCTGATAGAATATGCTTCTGCAGATATCAATTTTGAGACTGATGGAAGTTCCCAAAACAAATAATTCTTGTTTCATTTCATTTTAGGCTTTATTTCATTTTAAAGCGTGATATCTCAGATACTGTATGTATAATAGGTTCCATGTAGAGGGTTCAGCAGGGTCCAGCAGTTCTAATTGTCTAGTCTTGAAATGCATGAAATTTGAGGACATTTTTGCCTTAAAGAATATGTGACATGTGCAGGAATTGACCTTTATTTGACTTACTTTGTTTGTTAAATGGTTGATTTCCAAATATTACCATGATTTTTTTTCTTAACTGAGCTTCAGGGAGACAATTGTTTGATCCAATTTCCAGAGAAGTGGAAGAAACTCATTATAATATGAATCAATGTGCAACTTAATTACTCAAAGAAATAGTTTTATATTTGGTAACTAATGAGTTGATGCTCATTAACAATGCTAGAAATTCCTTCAAAAGCTAGCTATTGAGAATATCTGTCCTATCATCAGAGATAGAATAGAATAGAATAACAGAGTTGGAAGGGACCTTGTAGGTCTTCTAGTCCAACCCCCTGCTTAGGCAGGAAACCCTACACCACTTCAGACAAATGGTTATCCAACATCTTCTTAAAAACTTCCAGTCTTGGAGCATTTCTTAACTATCTTTTATGTTTTACAGATTTGACCCAAACAACATATTAAGAATCAGTTTCAGGGGCTAACAGGAGATGTCACCCTTAATCTTTATTCAGTCTTACTCAGTTAATTAAATGTTTTAATATTTGTGAAATAAAGGGGGTCATTAAATTATATTTAAGAAGCAAATACTGTACAATGAAAGTTTGTACTTTAAAAAAAAGGAAAATATGCTGCTTATTTTGCTACTTTGGGATGCTTACAAAATACAGTAGAAGGGACTGCAAAATCAAGCATATTTATTCTTGCTATAACCCTTTTTGAGTATATTGTAGAATAGGATTGAGTACCTCAGGTTTGTTTTAAATGTATACTTTTAAAAAAATTTATTCCCATGCAGCATGCCAGAGGAGGCCATTTATTCAAATGTAAATTTGTTCAATTAAATTACCAGTCTATAATAAAATTTACTGTTGCAACCTTCATGTTGGCTACAGCAGTTGCTACATGCTGATGGCACAGTATGAATAAAAAATGACAGCCTAAATCTATTTACTTAAAAAAAATGGATGCAAGACTTGAATTACTCTAGCTTTCATAAAAAAAAATAGTATCTCCTTCGTGGAAAATAGATAAGCATATTGGACAATATGGTACTTATGTAAACATTTTTATTAATACAGAAATTAGTGTGAACAAGACAGAAGCCTTGCTAAATCCAAACAAGTACAGCAACAATCTGTTTTCAGTGTCCAGGCAGATGCTGCTGTAAAATGCCAGATTTTGACCTTTCCATGGCAGATGTCTAAGTTCCCAAAGTTCTCTGCCAGTACTATATAGACAACAGACAGGAAGACTTTGCATATATCTAAAATATTGCTGTTCTATGTTCCAGCCAGCCAGCCTGTTATGCTGTTTTTGAGGATATTTGTCATTGCATTGCTATTGTGCTCAACCAAAATCTCTCCAATGAATTTTTGAAAGATATTAAAGTCTTACATAAACATGCTGAAACCTCAGTCTGTGAGCATAGGTGTTTTGGCCTGAGCTATTACCAAAAGTGTGCAATTATAATCAAAGGTCAGAAAATGAATTTCTGAATGTTTAGATGTATACATCCATAGCACAGTAGTATTTGCTGCTGTATATATAAAATTCCCTGCTTAGCAATTTCATGATTTCATGGTTACTGAATATGTTGGTCACCACTGATCTTTTCTATTTCTTACAAGTTTGAGTTGGTTGGTTGTGCATTTCTTAACATTTTAGGCTTCTCTTGGATCTTATACTATCTTTGTGGTGTGGAGAGAAATACCATTTGTTTTTCATCAACCATCTAAAGTTGCTTGGGGAATTCTGGGAGTTGAAATCCATACATCTTAAAGTTGCCAAGGTTGAAAAATGCTGATCTAAAATGTCCCCAAGAATGGTTGTCTTAGGGTCCCACAGAAAATATTTTGTCAAAGTGAGTGCCACAAAGTTCCTCATTAGAAAGTTTACCAATCTATGTTGCTCTGACTCTCACAACATTAGAACACAAAAATGAAAGAGAAAAGGTTAGTAAATGCAAAAAAAAAAAGAGAAGGAAAATAGCATTGAAACAATGTATTGTGAGGCATGCATTGATAACCAAAAGAGTAAGTAAAGGGTAGTCATTTTATATGATTTACTGTTTTGGCTTCCATAGTCCAAAATACATTTCCTTATTGATGGAACCCTCAAGTGTTTGTGTATTTAGTAGATGAATGCAACAGCCTTCCACCAACTGTTTCTAAGTCCAACAACATCAAACAAAGTGATGTAGGCATACATGCATACATGCATAAATAAGCAAGATCAGCAATTAAAAATAGCCAGTATGAATTGGCCTTTTGCCATTCTGCCTTAACCCACCTCAGATGGCAGAAGCATCTGGTGAAGAACCCCTCTTTCTGAGCTTAATATACAGGCAAGTTGAGGTGAGCACCAGGAGTCCAAGCCCAAGCCAAATATAGTTTAGAATTGGGGATGAGGGGAGTTGTTCCATGGCCCTTAGCCTCTTTCAGCAGAGGGAGAAAGGCATTGAACACAGGCAGAGGGAGCACACGAACTGTGGTTTTGTAAGTAACACATGCAGAGGGAGCACACACTGCAAAACACTGTAAGTTTTTTCTGCTTAAACCTCTGCCTTTGCCCAACATGAACTGCCTTGTTTCACATGCCATGGTTCCTCAGAATGAAAGAATGCCACATCCCATATCAGGTTTGCGAGATCTATCTTTTTAATCCTGCTTTAACTATAGACTAATCATTTACACTTTTTTTCTGCTGCCAAGATACTTCATGTGTATTAGCATTGCAGCATCTATGATTGCTATCTTTAATTACTTATGCTCTGCTGTCATTTGAAATTCTTGAGAACTCTCTTAGTGGATAGTCAGGCTCATTTGTTAACTGAAGAACTGATGCATGTTCACTAATTGGATGGTATACCATAAGTTCATTTGATAATCAATCAGCATGGAGGACAGGAGAGAAATAGCTCTGTTTTTGTTTATTCCTCACCATTCCTTCAAGAGCTCTGCTGCTGATTAAAACACACAGGATAATAATATGCAGGCATTGTCATTCCATTCTAAATGGGATACAAGATTTTCTAAATATGGGCAGTACAATCAATTTAAGCAGGAATACTGCTCTGTTGCCAGTTTTTCTTACTAAGGTTAACAAAAAAGCTGTTCCGATGTACTTGTCTCAGATCACAGAGAGCAGCTACCACTTAAAATGCTACAGAGAGTGGCAAATAAAAGAGATATATTTGTGTGTTAAGTGTAGGAAAACAAGGATAGAAAGTACTTCCCCAGACATTTAAAATCATATGTAGAATGACCAAATGATCATGTGGAACATAGGGGTTTTCTGATTGGTAATTCCTGACAAATATTTTATGCATGCTCCAGTGTAATTAGCTATAGAAATCATGTGCAATTAAATCCAGAAGCCTTCTCCTGGTTACTAGCAAGACTGAGGAAGAGTGGAGCAAAGCACGCAGCGATTGTGTGATTTCATCTCTGCCAGGGGTGGCCAACCTTCTTCTTTGAAAGAACTTGTGTATAACAGCTTTCAATGGCAGATTTATTTCATGGACTAATAACATTACACTGCTAAGTAGAAAAAAAAGTTGTTGTGCAAGGGAGAGTAACTTGCTGTGGCCTTCAAAACTGGAGAGGAAGAGAAAGCACAAGCTTTTAATAATATCCAAGAAAAAGTATTTCCAATACTTTTAAGGTGAAAAGAAGAAATTCACTTCAACTGATATTTTTTATATTGTCTCCCTATAATAAAACATTTATGCAGCATTTTTGAAATAATAAGCAGCAGTGCACTTTTAATTTGAAGGGATTCTTAGTTTCCAGTAGCTGTAAAGATACCTTTACAGCTACTGGATGTATAATGATTAGGTTTAACTTACGCTTAATTTGATTTGTGTTTTGCTTGTAATAACAGAAATTAATAATCTAGTTTATCTTGTCCTGTGAACTAGGAAAGACCAATTTAGACAATCTAAGCCCTATTTGGTGTCCCTAAGTGACTTATGTTCTGATACAAATCTTGTGGTTTGGAAGAAAAGGGTGGCGGTGTGGTAGAATAACAGATGCAAACTGCTGATGTATTGCAAGAATTATTTAACATATATTTTAAAAAGAAGTGTCTGATTAAGGAGCTTTGTTTCAAATTAACCTGTAGAGAAGACAATGTATTAATTTGGGGCAGATGTTTCTCTAATGTATTTCTCCTTTGTGATTATTCCATACATTGTGTATTTATTTTTCTCCTTTAATTTAGAAGATGTAAGCTTCTATGGGTTCAAAAGTCTTTTTTGCACTACGTAACTGTTAGAAGTCCATCATTTTTAATTAACAAAAATATAGTGGCCCCTCTTTGATTTAATGAATATCCCCATTTGTTATATATTCAGTTCCCAGGCTAAAAAGAAAATTAGCATTTTTGTCTTACTCAGGAAATATTATTCCTTAAAATATATTCACTAGAGTTAGCTCAGAGGGAGGTAAATGAGTGAACTTTTGCCCATGTACCAGAAATAGTGGCAGTTATGTCAGTGATAACTAAGGGGAAGTCAGCAACTTGGTGAAATGATGCAGGATTTGGTTTGATGTGACATCTTTCCCATCAAGCTGTAGAAAAATAAGTGCCTTTGGCCCTTCGTCTTTGGCATACAAAACACATTTGTTTAAAAATATCTGAGATTAACAAAGCTCATCTATGCTTTGTGAAGAAAGCTACTTGCCTAAATTATTTTTGCTTCTTCCTCCGGTCAGTGTATGTACTCTTTAAAGATTGACTAGTCTTGGCGCAGAGAGCTGTATCATGTTCTGAGACTAAAAAAGTTACAAAGGGGTGTGTGTGTGTTTAATCCCTGCCCAAAAGTTTGGCATAATTTGGCCCAACAATTCCCCAAATTGAAATAGATACATCTCACTCAATTTTGGGGCAGAACTTAATTTCTTTCAGTGGAGTAACTTTAGATCAGTAACATCAAATAGTTTTCTTATAATGTTTGAACAGGCAAAGCTTTGTGATCTTGGCACCATATTTGCTGAAAGATGTGGAACTACACATGACCTGCTCAATCAATCAAAGCAGACAGGGTATCAAGAAACACTAAAATTACAAGCTGTAAATATCACATGTGTGATCTCATGGAACTGTCCCTCAGATATTCCTTGTATATTAAGCTCTTCCTCACTATAGAAACTGTTTCAAGTAACATTTAATAGGACTAGTCACAAATGAAGCCACACTTCTTCAGTTGAGCCAATAGTCAGCTGCTTGGACTTTCTGCCAGTTTCTAGCATCTGTCATTTTCCACCGTCTGGGACACACTTTGTCTGAGCCAGATTATGATTTTATTTGCAGTCTGCAACATGAGTACTGTGATCAAGAGCTAGCTGTCTTTATTTAAAAAAAGAAAAGAACAATAAGTATGCTACAATGTGCATTCCTAGTCATTGGTAGTTTATACTGGTAGTTTGTTTTAAGGCAAATCCTCCAAATAAAGTATAATAAAAATTAGAGCTAGGAAATTTTGAATTTTGGTTGCTTTCACTTGAAAACTGCTTTAATATTCTTCTTACTTATTTTAGAGAGTAGAACTATTTGTTCTTTGAATACAGAAAAATACTTTTGTAACTGAATTATGTACCTGTTTCTGACCTTCAGTAGGTAGTAATAAAATAATTAGGTTCCCCCCCACCCCTTATCTTTATACATTATTTAGGGCAATAACATTGACACTTCTTGCCTGTTAATGAGCCCACCCCAAAGCCATTCTCAGGAATGCCCAATTTTTTCTGTATTCAATTTTTCCCTAAGGCAGGGGTGTCAGACTCATGGTCCGTGGGCCAGATGCGTCACGCACTGACTACGCCCACCCCTGGTTTAGTGAAAGGGAAAAAAGTCACAATACATCACGTGACATTGCAAGTTTGACACCCATGCCCTAAAGGTAGGGTGTGTGTGTGTGTGTGTGTGTGTGTGTAGAGCCATATTGGCTTCTTTTACTGTCCTTCATTTTCTCCCTCATTGGAACTTGTTTGCAATTGTGCTTTTACTGTCTATTTCTTTAGGAATTTCTATCAATTTGGAGCACCTTTTCCCATTAGTTTTTCATGCTGAGAAATCTACTAGTTATTGCCCTGAGTTTACTTTGAAGTCCAAGATAAACTTAGTTTTAGTTTTCCTTAACTTTCTCTCATATATTCACTTTCTTAGTAAATTGATAGCTTAATTTCTATCTTCTGAAGATAGAAGAAAAAAGATGTCATCAGGACCAGTCAGGGGTGTCTGGAGGGACCATGCTTGGCAGAATTTATCTCTGACCAGAGTAATTAAAATGTATGCCTCATTTAAAGGAATATAGGAGAGTAATTATCTACCTTTTCTACACTGGATGGACAACAATAACCATCAGCAACAATATTGCTTTTATTAGTTCCTCTGCTTATTTTTACCTATGTTCTCTGTAGCAATGTGGAGTTCATTGATTGAAATTTCCAAATAGAAAGTAATATTTTTAACTAATAGTGCAACCCTGCCAATTTTTAAACTCTTTTTGTTGTTTTCAACAAATTATACAGTATCTTTCAGTTGTAATAATCCAGTAACGTGGGTAATTTCATCAGGTAATTTCATCTGTTACATTGTTAAATCATATTTGCCTTTCTGTACTAGGAGTTCAAGTTCATTTTGCCTATGTCCCATTCATTGAGCATTAATTTATAGACAATGAAGGCCGTGGACTTTCTGAGCTAAAAATTCCTTCTGATATTTCAATTAGTAATTTAAGAGATTTTCAGCAGTATACAAGTCTTTATCTTAGATCCTTACTTCAGAAGTTTCATTTCCATCCCCACTGGATTCAATTTAAAGCTCTTCTAATCATGCTTTGGCAAAGCACATGTTTATCTATCTTAGGAAGGTACAACACATCTTACGTAGTCTATCATTTATATAACTCAAACCATGAGCTTCCCAATCAGATATTTCCTGTTGACACCACTGCATATTAATATAGACTTTCCCTAATTTTATTGTAGTTTATTCTGAAATGCTTCATAGATCAGAACTGTACTTTTTTTAATTTACAAAACTCAACTAACCAAGTAAGAATATATTGTTTCTTTTACTCCTGGGAATATTTTTTTAAAATGTTTTTTGAACTATATCAAAGGTATGGCCCTTTGAAATATTACCACAAATAATAATAGTAGGTCAAGTATTTATAGATTAATGATTATAATTTCTTTGAAAGGCATGTATTGAATATACATGTGTTGTATGCTCTGAAGTTTAATCAGAAAAGAAAATGAACATAAGTAGAATTTATTTTGCTTTACACTTTATTTCATTGTTTTTTTCTTTCTCCTTTGTCTCCTCAGTCATTCTACCTTGATAATCTAGCATCATGATAAAGAGTCACTTTATACCAAAATATCTTCTCTATGTAAACTTTTATTATTATCAGGAAATAGGAGTTCTTTTATTCCTCTCAAATTTGGGGAAGCCTCTTTTTTATTATGTTACCCTTTAGATCAGACATCTTCAAACTTGGCAGCTTTAAGACTTGTGGACTTCAACTCCCAGAATTCAGAACTCCCAGCTATGCTGGCTGGAGAGTTCTGGGACTGAAGTCCACAAGTCTTAAAGCTGCCAAGTTTGAAGACCTCTGCTTTAGACTAATGTTTGTTTGCCTGTTCATTTATTTGTATCCTACCTTTATTATTTTACAAATAACTCAAGTCAGTGAACATATCCAACAGATTTTTTTAAGGTTGTTGTTTTTTTTATTCTGCATTTATTTTTTATAAATAACTCAAGGCGATGAATGTATTTAATGCTCCTTCCTCCTCCTATTTTTCCCACAACAACAACCTCTGAGGTGGGTTGGGCTAAGAGACAGTAACAGGGCAAAAGTCACCCAGCTGGCTTTTATGGCTAAGGCAGGACTTGGATTCATGATCTCTTGCTTTCTAATCTGGTGCCTTAGCCGCTAGACCAAAGAAGCTCTTTTTCTTCCAGGACATCTCTTTGATGATGCTATATCCTAATCTAAATAGATGAGATGTTTTCACCAGTATCTCATTTTTAATTAAATTACTTTTATGAAGAGTCCTTAAATAAAGCTGTTTAATGAAGTTAAAAAATACATTTAAAGGCAGATTGTAAAACCTCAATTGCTATAGTTACTCTCAAGGGAGAACTGTACAGTTAGAAGTCACTTTGAATTGCTAGCTTTCTTTCTTTCATTGCCATTTATTTCTTTTATTTCTTATTTTTTTTTAAAAAAACTGAAATCTAGTTTATTCAGCTGGAATAAGCATTTCTCTCCCCTGCCGCCCCCGTCACTCTTCCGTCTACGTTCTAGAATGGATTTGACTGTGTCACATGCCTTGTATAGTGGCTTCTTGGGAATTTAAAAGTATTTGAATGGGTTATCTGATTAAAGGGATGTACATGTCTTTAATGCTCATCTGTAGCTCCACCTTTGACCCTATCAGTTAAAATGCAAAGGTGTTGAGAGTCAGAAAAGTTTCAGATTCAACCCAAATAATAAATGCTTCACTCCTTGCAGAGAGCAAAAAAAAAAAAAATGATGATTTTATCATGATTTCCTTTATTACTAAGAAAAATGCTTCTGTTACATTCTGGTAATTGCATTAGACAACACACTGACATTATTCTTACACCACCTGTCTATTTGATTGTTTGTTTAGACAATATCTATCCTGGTCCATTAGTGTGATATATATAGTCAAATAAAATCCATAGAAATAATTACAATACAATTTAGAAATCAAATGTAGCAGTACCAGCACTGTTAAATTAACCAAATTTTAAAAAGCAAGAAATATTACTGAGTACAAAGTGTGCAGTTGTGTAATGTATTTAAAAGCTGGGGGTGGGTGGGTGGGTAAAGCTTTTTGCTCTGTCAATGAAAAAAAGAAACATTTTTGTTTTCCTTGGAAAACATTCTATAGATTGATGCAAACTGAATCGCCCTTCCTTAAGTGGCATTTGCATTACAACATGATGTGGGGACCAGCAAAGAAGAAATAAAGATGAAATCAGAAGAAAGGATTCTTTTTTTTGGCTCATTTTTTTCCACTATATTTTTAATTTAATAAAATTTGCCATTTTAGCAAAACATTCATAGCAGAAGTTGCTACTATGCTGAAGAATAGATGCGGGTTTTTTTTTTCATGAAATGTAAAGGATGTGATTGGTATCATATTAGTTTTCTAAGTTAAAGTTCACTTTATGGAACTTATAAAATGAATACTACTTGACAATAGATTGATATTCCCTTCCAGACACTTTCTTCTGAAGAGACTGATAACTCAATGTGCAAAAATGAGAAGCAAATAATTAGTAGAATGAAAGGTACTAATACTTTACCACTGCCATGAGTATCTATTTGGGGGAACAGAGATCAGCCAGTTCAATAAAGGAACAATCATTCCTAAGCTAGTGTATTAATTTCTTTGTATTTATACAGGTAGTCTTCCACTTATAACCATAATTGGGAACAGAATTTTGGTCACCAGGTGATGTAGTCATTAAGCAAATCATCATTTGACTGGACCCATTTTTACAGCCATTTTTACCATGGTTGTTAAGGGAATCACTGTGGTTGAGCAATTAAGCACATGGTCATTTGGTGAATCTGACACCCTCAGTTGACTTTGCTTGTCAAAAGCTAGCTGGGAAGGTCTCAAATTGCAATCATGTGATCACAAAATATTGCTGATCATAAATTGTGGTCATGTGACTCTGGTTTGGTGTGGTGATGGTTGTAAATTCAAGAATGGAACCTAAGTCACTTTGAAACTTTAAAATGTCATTAAAAAGTCACATGTTGAGGTCCGCCTATTAACCAGCTGGGTAATAAAATGCCCACAAAGCAACCAAGCTCAGTGAGTGAGCATCAAGGATTTCATAGTTCAACCCTGAACTATGAACTGGTTGAGCAAACCAGTACTCAATCAAAGATGATCAAAACTGGGAGAAGAGGAGAAAAACATGCATGGGCCAACCAATATCTTTAACTCAGCAAGACAAATTGAAAATCCTTTTTATTTTTGGTTGGGAATAAAGAGTGAGTGTGGTAAAAGAGTAGGTCAATTAATCTGGCCAATAATGTAATTGAATTACAAAGTTTCAGTCAGTTAATTTAATAATGTTATGCGAAATAGGAATAGTGGTATACCTAGGCAGATATTCTATTTTTTAAAATATAATTATGGAGTATGGAAACTGTCATTTTTTGCAAAAGTATCAGTACCTTGGTTGAAGAATCTGTAGTAGTGCATTCATGGGTGTTAGTGAGTTTTAGAGGAAAGGGCCCAGAGGCATATAGGCAATCAATCAAAAAACTCAAAAAACTTATTCATGTTGACAGTAATACATATTCCAAGTATTTCAATATAACATTATTATGTTTATATCTTTGCTGCACCTAATCTCTTGAACAATATCCACTCAGGAATTCTTACAGCCCCTACTGAATCAGTCTTTAACTGAGCTTAAAAGCCAGATCTTGGCTTAATAATGTGTTTATTCCCCTTTAAGCTGGAAGATGGGTGAGTGTTCCCTGTTCTTTTGTCAGATGATTTTTTATTTAGTTTTTAATTGTGAAGGTGCCCCAAATCATTCCGGAGTTGGGCAGCCTAGAAATGTGATGAATAAGTAAAAAAAATAAATCCTGATGACTGGTAGTTGTGTTTTCTCTTGCCTTCTGTTTCTGACATAAAGTTACAGCTTTCATATGCACTCCGACGTATCCTTGACAAAGTTCCAAATAGCGCAGTCTTGGAATGTGCTGGAATTTCTAGCATGTATACACTATTGAAACAGTGACGTCTACGCTGGCTTGGGCATGTCGTGAGAATGGCTGATGGTCGGATTCTGAAAGATCTCCTGTATGGAGAACTAGTGCAGGGAAAGCGCCTCAGAGGGAGACCACAGCTGCGATATAAGGATATCTGCAAGAGGGATCTAAAGGCCTGGGGAATGGACATTAATGACTGGGAAACCTTGACCTCTGATCATTCAGCTTGGAGGCTAAAGTCACAGCATGGCCTTCTCCAATTCGAAGAGACATTTGTTCGGCAGGCTGAGGCAAAGAAGTAGTCCCGGAACCAGCAAAATCTGGAGGCTGGGCAGGGGACAGAATGTATCTGCCCCCAGTGTGGAAGGGATTGCCACTCTCAAATTGGCCTTTTTAGTCACACCAGATGTTGTTTTAGGATCTCTTTCCAGAGCATGATACCATAGTCTTTTGAGACTGAAGGTTGCCAGTGGCAATGACAGCTGTATCTACTTGCAAAGGAGCTGGTTTGTAGCTTAAGACTGTTCTTAGACCCATGGCTGCTTCTTAAACAAATGGTGAAAGCCATAGCTGCAATCCTTTGCTCAAGATTTGTTTAGTATTGCAATTATGGGCCTATCTTAGTCATCTTCGGGCCAGTAATTCATTCTCTGATTATCACAGGGTTGGATGACCACAGTATAGCAATGGCAGCAATAGCACTTAGATTTATATACTGCTTCACGGTGCCTGTCTAAGAGGTTTACAGAGTTAGCATATTGCCCCCAATAATCTGAGTCCTCATTTTACCAGCCTTGGAAAGATGGAAGACTGAGTCAAACGTGAGCCTTTCAGGATCGAATTCCTGGCAGTGAGCAGTGTCAACCTGCAATACTGCATTCTAACAACTGAGCCACCATGGCACCTTTATGTAAGGCTGTAGTGCAGCCTTGGAGTTGGTTTGGAAGTTGCAACTAGTCCAGGAGGTAGCAACCAGATTGTTGGCAGGACAATCCTGCCATTGCAGAATAACATTGATTATGAAGTTAGTGCTTTGGAGTAACTTTGGTTTCTAGGTCCAATTCAAAGTGGTACTTATTACTTCGGAAGCCAAATTCATCAGGCTTTTAGCTCCATGTGTTTGGTTATAGGCATTCATCTGTTACATTTGTTCACACTATTATTCTTTTTAAATCTTATACTGGTTTTCTTTGTTTATTTTTGTTTTTTACTTTGTTTTACTTTTTTACTTTGTTCTACTTCACTCAAAGCCCTGAGACTGGGGAGTTATTTTACAAAATACCCATATTATTATTTATTTAAATCCATCAGGTACTCCTACTCACAATGCCTATTTTGGCTGGATATTCTCATAGTTGTAGCTCTATCAAGTTGTAGTTACTAGAAAAGACTTGAATAAGTCAGCCTACTCTTGAATATTTACATAACACTATATTATTGCTGTGAAACAATGCCATGGTTTATAGTCCAGCTAAGGACTGCATGAATTTATGGTAGGAAACATGTCATAAACTCTTCGTTCTACCAGATATTCTTCAGTGAGTTCATATTATTTCCTGTTTAAAAAACTTGTTTTGGATTGGGACAATTTTTTCCTAATCCTTAGAGAACAGCTCTATTTTGCAGGTATACTTGTCAATTTAAAAATCCACATTTTAAACCAATACATGTCAGACAATGTGTATTTATTCTAGACAGATGTAGCTTTGACTGTCACTAGATATTTCTGAAAATCAGCTTCTCTTTAATAAATGGAACATCCTAATCTTATATGCAAAATGCTATTGAATTTAAGATGGATGTAAGAATAATCAGAAGCTCAGTTTCCAATCTCCAGAACAATATTTTCCAGAATTTGCTCATGCAGCTATTACAAATTAATCAGACTAGACCTGGAGAAAAAATTCACAAATAACATTTATAACTGACTGAAAGTACTGTATATGTAATGCACATAATAATGTAAATGGACTCTTACTGGGCTGGAATCAGAGCAATAAGAGTTCAGTTCTCTGTGCTCCGGTTGCACCTGAGTTAGCTGTAGCCTGCCAGCCTCTGCAAGCCCACTGAGATCATCTACCTTGCCACCACCTTGTTCATGCTGATTTCCTCCACAGGCTCTCAGATTCTTCCGAGTATGAGCATAAATCATCCACCTGTCAAGAGACCTTGCAGCTTGGATTATGCAATGCCTGCCTTCATTTGGAGATGGTAGGAGCACATGATAGCTGGAAATGGTTTGCATTCATTGTAATGCCATTCTGACCATTCCCTTGCCCTAATGAGGGATCAGGGTAGGGATGACTTTTTGAGACAATGGAAGTCTCTTGCTTTGTGCATCTGGAAAGGGTCTTTCTTTTTCATTTTTGTTCTCTTTTCTTTTTATGTAGAGGCATGAATGGCTTGAAAATTTGGGCAAAGAATAAGTTTTGCACAAAGCCAGCTGTCCACAGTGCTCAGCATTGGCTAGCTGTGTTGCTTCCCTTTAGGTAATCAATGATATATTTTTTTGTTAAATGATGATTATCTATTCATGCTGCCCATGCTAGAGCTTTTGTAATAGAAAGTTTGCCTTCATTTAGCTTTGTTTAAAATAACTGAATTTGCACTTTCTTTTCAAATAGGCCTTATTGCTAGAAAATACAGAGTATGACCCTTGCTTAAACCTCTGCAGATGCTCTGTTAGGCACATGGAATTTCCGGAAACAGGGGTCCTCCAGTTGTTACATTCTCTAGGGACAGAGCTGTGTGTCCTCTGGATGAAAATGTACAGAATGCTGTGTGTGTGTGTGTGTGTGTGTGTGTGTGTGTGTGTGAGAGAGAGAGAGAGAGAGAGAGAGAGAGAGAGAGGCAAAAATCTATATGCTTTAATTTTTGCCTATACAAAATTTGTTTCTTGTTCATTCTATATTCCAAACATCACTTTAAATATTATAAAATAAAATAGTTTATATTTAATTCATTTCTAGAGGATGCATTTAGCTAATTTTCTGTAATAATAGTGCTATGCTTCAAATATTGATTTCACTGTTTTGTGTAAATGCATGGGACAATACAGGTAGTCCTTGACTTATGACTCATCATTTAGACAGACATTCAAAGTTACAATGGCCTTGGTAGGAGTGCTTTATGGCCCATGACTTCTGGTTGTCTTAAAATGTCAAGCCTGCTCCATGGTCACATAATCACAATTTGGGGTGCTTCGAAACCTGTTCACACAACTTGTTCCTCACGATCATGTGATCCCCATTTGCAATCTTCTCTGCTGGCTTCCCTGGAAAATCAATGGGGAAGCCAACAGGGAAGGTTGCAAGCTGTTGCCATCTGCTGAGAGGACTTTCTCTTGTCTCTGGGGTCTGGCTGAAAGAGCTGCCAGCTGAGGGGAGCTGAATTCCTTTGGCAGTACAGAGAAATGGAGCTCTCAGATCCTGAAGTCCTGAACCTTGTCCTGCATCCTACAGAAGGCATTAGCTTCTACTGCAAATGGGAGATGGACTTCTTTGGCAGGCAGTGCTTTCAGGCAACCCTAGAGATGTGAGGGTGCCAAAAATAACCAAAGAGTAGAGAGTAAGTGTGGTGAGGTAAGAAGTGGTTGTGGGGGGTTGAGGCACCCCCCTCAAGAACTGCTTGAGGGGGGTGCCTCAAGCAGGTGGTAAACCCCATGCAGGCCATGCACGAGTGTCAGCAGGAAGGATTTTCAGCTTCTGAATGGAGCCTCTCAGAGTCTTTCCTAAGACTCCAGAGGCACTCCACGCTTCTTATCAGGACTCCATCAACTTAACAACCCACTTGATCACTTAATGACTGCGACTGGGCTTGTGGTTGAGCAAAGCAGTTTTGTGGGCAGTTGCATCACCTCTTGCTTAACAACCACTTCCCTCAATGACTGAAAATTCAGTCCCAATTGTCATCATTAAGCAAGAACTACTTATTCTTAGTCTGTTATGCTTTTCATAATTTATTTTGTTCCTTTTAGCCATTGAAAGTTGTTGGGAAGAACAGATTGTCTCTTCTCATATTGATGGAAGAGACCACTGAGGCCATTGAATCCAAACCTCTGCTCAGTGCAGGAATCCAAATTAAATATCCCAGTAAAATGGCGCTCTATTTTTTTTTAGCACTAGATTTGGCTAGTAGATAGACGGCTCTGTTTCTACAGGTTAGTATAAGGTTTTAGTGAAAGATGAGAATCTGAAATCACTACTGCTGTATCTAAATAGAATATTCTAGGGTTTTCCTTGGATCAGAAACCCATTTTTGTCTTAACAGTACTGATACTCTGTTGTAAAAAGATCATTCAACCATTCAGTAAACATACTACCATTAGAAAATATTTTTATGGTTGTGGTTTTATTAAATTTGGGGTTTTAGTTTGCAAGCCAAAAATCCAGAAGGCTCCCACCCTTATGACATTTGGGAAGCTATAGAAAACTTGGCTATTCTCCCAGGCCTTGGGGTAGATTGAGAGTGGAGCCCTTACTCAATGGTTTTTGTTTATACCTCTGTCCTCAAGCTGTTTATGGTTTTTTCTTTTTTAGCTTTTTTATTGTAAGCTGCTCAGCCACTGGGATTTGGGCAGCCTACAAATTGCTAAAACAAAATAATCTCTGCTTTGTGTCATAAAATGGGAGAATCCCTTGCTGCTTAAACACCCCTTTTAGACAATCAAACTGGGGTCTCAAAGCCACCTTATTACTGCTGTATCTCAACATGAAAGAAATGTTTGGAGAGAAAAATAACAATACGTAGAAAAATGATAGACTGCTGTAGTGGTTTAAGGTACTAGGCTAGAAATTGGGAGATCCTGATTCCTAGTTCTACATTAGGTACAAAGCCAGCCGGGGGTCTTGGGCTAGTTGCCCTCACTCATCTCTAGGAAGGAGGCAATGGCAAGTCACTTCTGAAAAACCTTGCTAAGAAATCTGCAAGGACTTGTCCAGGGAGTTGTCAAGAGTCAGTCTTTTGAGAAGACACACAAACACACAGACACAGACACAGACACACACAGAGACACACAGAGACACAGACACACACACACACACACACACAAAGAGATTGCTTATCTTAAATGGCTTTAGAAATGGGAAATAATATTATTTAGGCAGAAGTTCTACTTTGTAATGAGTTTCAAAAAACGGGTGAATGGGGTATAATGTTAAAAGTATTGGAATAGGAATAGGGAGGTTCAGGTTCTACTTCATTCTCTGTTGCAAAACCTTACTGGGCGACTTTTGGTCTTTCTCAACGTACCACATAGTGCTGTTGTGGAAGGGTGGGGGGATGAAGGATGCATTATGTATGCCACCCTGAGCTTCAAAATGAAACATGGAATATAAATCAAATAATGTTCTAGCATAATGTTCTATCTAGAGCATCAGTTTGCTTTGCATTGCATGTAGAACATCTGACATTCAGTATCTAACATCTTTTT
>JANHZT010000705.1:346345-359968 GCA_032468215.1 Stegonotus admiraltiensis
CAACACTGGAAGTTTTTAAGAAGATGTTGGATAACCATTTGTCTGAAGTGGTGTAGGGTTTCCTGCCTAAGCAGGGGCTGGCCTAGAAGACCTCCAAGGTCCCTTCCAACTCTGTTATTCTATTCTATTCTATTAGCATCAGGTTAGCCACTGCAAGAAGAAAAACTGGTTAGATCTTTGTCCCACTCAGCAGATCTCTTCTTAATTACTTTTTTTTTTCGTCATAATTGAGGGTATTACCAAAGATTTTTGAAATTTGCATTCACTAAATTTAATTTTGTTCTCTTGGAAGTTTTTTCATGCCTTCTATATTTTATATTTTTGTGATTTTTCTTCAATTTGTGGAAAATTTAGCTTATTTTTGAAGAAGGAGTCACATAGCTTCTCTTTGAGAGTCTGGTCATTATTAATTGTTGCTTCAGACTTTCTGCTGCTTTAAAATTCAAAAAAGAAAACTTCTATTATAGTTGCAATGAAAGAAAATTGCCACTTCCTGTTGTCAACCTAAATATGTTATCTAACATTTATTTATTACATTTATTAAGTTTATATTTATTTATTTATTAAATTTATATACCGCCCTTCTCCCGAAGGACTCAGGACAAGACAAGTAGTTGCTGTGGGTATTCTCATGGATAAGAAACAAGAAAAGGACAGACAGACTTGTAAAGGTTCACAGGGGGGGGAAATTTAACAGTACAGTGGATTTCAAATTCCTAGAAGCATTTTAGAGGATGTAGGTGCTATTTTCCAAGCATCAATATGCTCCCATCTTTCCAAATAAATTTAAAATTCTCTTTCATAATTTTGACTTTGATCTGAAATAATTCAAGTGGCATCTTCAGATATACAGTATTCATAAGAAAGTACTAATAGATACATATAGGGAGTAGTAAACATTCCTAAGAATGTTTTATAGATTTTTTAATGGTGTATTGTTTTAGAACTGTAAGCTGCCCTCAATCACTTGGTTGAAAGGGAAGTAAAATAAAATTTTGTCATTCTCTTTATCTTCCTATGTGCCCATTTGTAACATTTTTGTTCGAGTTACATCAAATATGTGAATAGATCTCTTATGCAATCATCTTTCTGGGGTTTAGTCCTCCTAGCAACCTTAATTTTGGTCCTGAGTTTTCCCAATACTTCAGAGAAGACTGTGGGAATTGAGTTATTCGGTAGTAAACAATCTGAATCTCTTGGCTGTTATATCTGCATGAATATTAAAAGGAAAAAAAATCATTTTAATTAATTAATTTTACCTCAAATTTGAAGAAAGTCCTGCAAGATAGATCTCTTAAACCAGAATTACCATGGAGGTATTTGATTACAAATTTGGTAATGTTTAATTGTGATACATGTATGTACAAGCTGTAATCAATCCTGTTCTTTTATAGCATACAATCTTTGGTGTAACTATAAATATTAGAAAGAAATGTTGACAATTTTTAAAACATTCCTATTTTGTATTGCTTAGAAGGTTTTAATCTTCCAGATTTTGTTTTCATTAGACAGAAGGCTTGCTTCTAAAAAAGCCTCCAAAGTTTGTTTGTTTTTTTTCTCCAAAGGCAAAACTGTCACTTGGAATGCAAGCAGAAGACTATGTGCCCTTCACAGTTAGTAGCAAGTTCTATAGGTCAGGAGATACAAAAACAATTTGGGGGCAGGATAGCAGCTAATGAATTTATCATGTAATACCTCCTGTGTAGACACATGCTGAGATGTATTATACATGGCATAAGTGATGGCTTTGGCCTTCTGTGACAGGTGACTTCACTTGTGTGGAGGATGACAACAAGTGAATGGTGATTAAACATCAGAGTACCCAGCCTTAGCTTCAGCCATCCTGTAATAAATCATCATACATTTGAAATTTGGTAAAGTAGTAATACAAATCACTAAAACTCATTGTCTGTCTATCTATTGCCATATCTATCTAGTTACATACTTTCACCTGATTATAAAGATTTGTAGTTAGCTTATGTTCCCCTGCTGAAATTTCATAGCAGCTTTGGAAGCAGACTTGAAAATGTTGCCATTCTTTGTTGAAATAGGGGATTAATGTCAAGCAAGGTCTTTTTCTGATTAATCCAACATATATTGTATAAATATAAAATAATTGTCCAAGAGAAAATATTTTTAATAGCAACTATCTTGCATTTTTAGTCAGCATATGACTTATCCCAAAGTAGTCATAGAAGGTAAGTGTAGGAGATTAGGAAGTTTCAGAGTCCAATGACTCCCTCAGTCATTGGACTCTGCAAAGATGAAAAGATGCAATTGGGCAAGCTACATGCAACAATTGAGTTGGGTAGAAAATGTAATCTGGAGGTCGTCCATTAATCAGTCATGTCAAATAATCAAGTTTCTGACAAAAGGGGCAAGAAAAAAAAAGTAAAAGTCTATCAAAATCCAAGATTTCAATCCGAGGGTCCAGGGCAGAATTCAGAACAACTATAGAGGAATACCAAAAGGATAAATGTTGTTTCTAGTATTGTGTTATTCCAAAATTGAAAATGATATTCAAAAGGCATTAAGCTTCTATCCCCAATACAATTCAATGCATCAAACTCAGATCACATTGCAGATCTATCCAGAGGAATAGGGACTCTAATAAACCATAAATCCCAGTGAGCTTTTCTTTGTGATCTTGAATTACTATGCCTTTCAGCCCTTTTACCTGTCATATTTTTAAAAAATGCTGCCATATAAAAACAAAACAAGGTATCTCAAAACACAAGACATACTTTTGAATAGTTTAAGTAACATAGAATTTGTACATGACTAAGGTTATGCCTTCTTTGAGTTTGAACTCCAGCTCAGACAGCACTCCTGTTTTCACCTATCAATTATTTGACCCTTATAGTAATTTTCAGTTTTCTTCATGGTGATTCACAAATCCTTTGTATATTATCATGAAGAAATGAAAGAAAAAAGTATTTTTCATCTTTTTTTTGAGAAAAGATCTTTTACTTTGTTTTATTGAAATACAAACTTCAGCTGCTAATAATGATTGGATGTCTGGTTTTTTTTAAAAAGTATTTTAGCAAGTATTCATCCTTTTTGTCCAGAGTTTGCCCACTTATTATTGTTACAATATTCATGCCCTAAGATATTTTTGTCCCTCAGTGTCTGGGTATTACCCAAGCTGAGTGTTGGGATGAGCCAGAAATCCATATCGACACAGTCACTACAAGCAGCAGGATATAAAACTCAGATCTATAACACCTCAAACATTGGGATTAGCAGTCTTATCTGGATGCGCTTTTTGGTTCATCAAGCTCATTTTTACCTTTTCAAGCAGATTGCTGGAACTAGGTGACAATACACTGTGCATTACTTCCTCGGAAAATAAGTGGTGATTTGCAAATCAGAGATACGCCTGCAAAAGTTACAAATACATTAAGGGTGGTCAGAAATGGGAATATTATTTGTGAAAAAAATGTTTCAAAATGTCAGCAAGTAAGACAAAAGCAATAAAGCAGCATATTTAATTGTTTGAAGATGCAAATACAGTTTCTTTAGTTTTGGGGATTAAAATAAAATGATAACTATTTCATCAGCGATTCTAATTAAAGCCTGGTCAAAGAATTTGCCTGTATTTCAAACTACAAATATCAATCAGACCTGATTAGGAAAGTAACTTTTATAGTATTGCTCAGGACTTGAAAAAGAGGATTACCATATAAACTATCATGTAAGAAAGGATTATATTATTACAGTCCTGTTTCATTATATTATTTTGCCTGAAAAATGTATCATTGGAGAATTATACAAGTAGTAATTTTTAATTGCTGTATGTAAAAATGAACCACATACTTAAAGGATTTCAGTTTCCAATGTTGCATGTTATCAGAAGTATTTCTTGCTCACGTTCAACCCATATGATTTTGAAAGAAAGCAGCAGAGCAAAGCCATGAACTGCAGGATAGTTGTAATAGACTGTTTTACTTTTGATCAACACCAACATTATAGGATTCCCTCTACTTGATCAAATATTTTGTTCAGTAGGCATTAAGTACCAGAAAATGTGCTTACTCCTTAATTTAGTTGAGCTGGAATCCATGTTCTTGTTGTGGAATCAAATTTAACATTTCCTATCAGAAGAAATAAAAAGAATTTATCATTTATTGAGCCCATTCAAAGAAACAGATGAGTAGAATTATATGTACTACTAATGTCTTTGTTGATAGAATAAAGACATAACAATTCAATTCCAGGTAGGCATTCACATGTATGGATATTCAGTGCTTTACTTCATAGAAACCCCCCTACAGCAGAATTAATCCCATGCTGAAATCAATTGTTCATGGGGTTAGGGTTATTCTGGAATAATTATATTATAGGACTGGGATATTCTGGGATGTGCCAAATATGATTTTGTTTATGTCATGAATGCAATGGTTTGGAAAACCCTTCCTCTAGAGGTGCATAGGGTGCTGACTTTCTTATCATTCTAAAGGGCCCATTCAGTTAGAGTTGACTAATTTTGTTTTGAATGTTGTTTGTGCTTATAGTAATTATTTTAAGTCTGCATTGTTACTGCTATGCACTTCTTAGTTTTGTCAGATTGCAGTGGTAGACAAAAATGATATGTAAATCAATCAACTGTCCAGAATAACATGCCCAATCACATCATCACATGACTATGTAGATGCCACCATCATGTCTGTCCATCATGATATCTGACATGATTGTATAAGTTATGGTATTATGTGGGATAATGCATATGTTATTTGATAGATGGGTGGCATTTCTCTAAAGACTAGATATGCAATATAGACTTGTCCCCTGACTACTGCTTGATGTCAAAATGGAAGTCATGGTTAGAAAAACCTTTGCCTGTTTCACTTAGAGTGCCAAGTATTGTTATGATTTGACCATTAGTCACCATTAGTTAATATTTCTGTTTGTAACACTCTTACACCTGTGATCATCATATAAAACTGTACCCCTTTCTGGTACGATTGCTTGGGAAGGGATGCTTAGGAATTTTCCTCATTATGTGGCTGCAAAAGGAACACTTTTTAGTTCTAGTTCCTTCTCTTTGGAACAGATTTAGACAGAGATTTTGTTAGGTTTAATTCAGGAAGGCTTTAAAAACAATACTATTTGATGAGCTTTTATTATATAAAATTATATTTATTGTCAGCATCTGACAGGTCAGCTATAGTTGGTATTTGACAGAAGTAACTTTAGAGAAAGATAGTTTGATGTAGTGGCTGAAGCACCAAACTGGAAACCAGGAAACTGAGTTCTAAGCCCACCTTAAACACAAAACCAGCTGGATGACCTTGAGCCAGTCACTGCCGCTTGGCCCTCAGAAGCAGTCGGTTACAAACCATTTCCAAAAGCCTTGCCAAAAAAACAACAGAGACTTTTCCAGCCAGTTGCCAGGAGCCAATAGTGACTTGAAGGCATAATATAACTTTTTAAATATTTTATTATCTATGTTAACCATTGAGAATTGCAATAAATACTAATTTTAAAAATATATAAATTGAAAATTAATAAATATGAATCATTCAAGGCCCGTATTATATAAATCTCAAAATTATATATTGGCCACAGGTATTAATACTTTTGAGATCTATATTGGAACCAACCTCTTTGTCTCTTCAGCCAAGGAAATCTATAAGTGATAGTGTTCCAAAAGCAGTTTCATTGAGAAAAGTGATTTTTGAAACAAGTAGTTGTTAAAAATAATATGATAAGGTATCCTGATAATTTCTTTAATAAAGGTCTAAATTCTGCCTGCCTTCTGTTCCAAAGAAGTATTTACAATGTCTACCATCCAATTAGCCATTTTGATTAGTTTATGTAATTAGGTTCAAAGAACTTGTGGTTGGATATTCTGTCTGTCTCTATCATTCTCTCTCTCTCTCTCTCTCTCTCATTCTCTCTCTCTCTCTTTCTCTCTCCCTCACTCCCTCACTCCCCTCTATTTTTATAAAACTTTAAAAAGAAATAAAAACTAATGCAAAGTTAATATAAGGAGAAGAGAGAAAAAGAAAGAAAGCAAAAGATGAATGAAAAGAAAAAAGTTTAAAAAATAGCAAAGAAAGAAAAAAGATACTTAGAAGCAGCTTCCAATAGTCTTCACAGCAGTTATAAGTACAATTATATTTTAATCTATCTCTCTGTAGTTACATCGTAATATTCTTCTATAATATATCCTGTCTAATCATCAAAACCATAAACCATTTAGTTCATTTTTTCATTTTTATGTAAAAGTCCAATCATCATTAAATGTAGATAGTTTATTTTCTCTAATCAAACAAATTAGTTTAGTCATTCCTTCATAGTGAATAGTTGAATTTTTCCATCTCTGTGTATAAAATAATGGAATTTGGAGTACAGTTGTGCACCGATGATAAACATGTACAATTTTTTGTTGAAATTTGAAAAACAGGAAGAACAAATTAAGCAATATATGATAACTGGAATAAGAACTTTGGTCATAATATACAGATGGATCAATGAGAAAATATGTGATTAGTTGAATTTCAAGAGTTGAAATTTACATTATGTTATGATTTTAAAGATATTTTTAATAAAATGATTGGTATATGACACCAGAGAAATTATCTGTAACGTATAAAGGCATTTTGAATGTATGTTGGAAATGTGAACAACATGAAAGGACATTTTATCATGTTTGCTGTCTGGATACACTCTAAGCAACTTGTCTTCTTGCTCAGGTTGAGCAAAATAAAACTCATTTATCAAAGTTGAACAAACACTTGATTCAGTCATCTAATTAGAATCTGCTTTCAGTGTAGCATCCAAGTCAGAACAGATGTGAGCAATATTATCAGCAAAGTCTCTTGTAAATATGATACAGAGAGGTTTGGAAGATCCATTTTCCCTCTCCCTCCCTGGAAATTAGTGTATAATAGCCACTTAATCACCCAAAGCAACTCTTTTGGGAATCTCCGTACTGATACAATTGAGGCAAGGGGAAAAAATAAGACATATTTGCTATCTATACTGCCACACAGTAGTCATAAATGGACTCTGATTTAATCTGATTTTTTAATCTACCATTACTCTAGTCATCTGCTGTGGTGCTTCATCTTCTTGAGATCTTTGAAAAACCATGGTGCATTGGACAGAAGCAGAGGATTTTTAGTAGCAAAACTGATTAAGTCATTTCCCTATGGAACAGATTGAATAGGAGTTTCTTAGCCTAACTTGTTCTAATAATAAGAAAAGCTCTCTGAATATTTGGGAATATTTTAGTATTTGTACCAGGTCTTATCAAATCCATTTTGTACAGAAGTTGCATTTCAGTGAATCTAAATCTCACTACTTTTTAAATAGTGATTAGTCACTGACAATATAATTCTGTATAGAACTAGATATTCCTTGACATAGGTCTATAATTGCCATATAATTCTTAGTTGCAGTAGATTATGATACTTCAGCATGAATATTAACGTTCCCAAATAATAAATTTGCATCCTAACGTATAGAAGTGAAATCCTTTCCTTCAGGAAGGTTTATTTTATTTTATTTATTTTATTATTTCATTTCATTTCACTTTATTTTATTTATTTATTTTGTCTTCATGAAAATACAGAATAGATAATTATGTTTTCTTTTCTTGGATTTTTTAAAAAAATCATATACTTTTCCTCAAAGAAGTTAACATAAAAAAAGATTTCCAGCCAGTACATATTAATAAGGTGAACACTTCATTCCTGAGGATGTTAAATGTCTTCTATTTTGCTATTATATTACTTTTACTTTAAGAAACCTCTTAACAACAAACTCCAATAGGATCCACCAATCAATTATTGAATGTATCAAATAATAAATCATTTATTTTTGCAGGCCAGATTAAGATATTTTTGTACTATATAAATTCGGTTAAATAATGTTCAGTAATAATATCCTTATTAAATGAGGATAAGCTCTTATGAAATCTATTTTAATTAGAGAAAAGGTATAGCAGTCACTTAAAAATGATCTTGTACTTTATCCATAGTGCTCTATATGTGTTATGCTACTCAACATTATATTAACATTTATATTTTAATTTCAAATGAGCCATATGTTTTAGTTTAGAACATTTTTGTTCCACACTTGCTAATATTAATATTAATACTCTGCTGTCTTCCATTCTTTTTTTAAAAAAATGTCTTGGCTATCTGATAATTGGTTTGGAAGAATATATACCTGGGGTCATCTTATTTAGCTTATCTGTGTGAGAGAAAGAGTGCCAAATAATAAGGGAATGCAGCAATAAAAAGGGGGACAAAAATAGAGAGGAAGATTTAATCTTTGACCAATTTGAAACATAACCTAACGAATCCATAGAGAAAAAGATAAAGTGTGACTATGAGTAAGTTAACTAAACACATTACATTGTGAGAGAGCAAATGGAGTTAGTCCATTGTACATGTTTAATTTCCTATTAGTCTCTGGCGTTTACTACTATGGTCTGAGTTGGGGCATCTGTAAATTCAGTTAAACACAGTGCATTGTCTAAACATATCACAGCTCCAATCAGTCACCCTGACTGCTGATAAGAAGCTTCTTGTATTATTGAATCTACAATAGGGAGGCTCTGCAGGCACAAAGATAACAGCTGGGTATTTCACTTTAAGTATGAGGAAAAACAGTGGTTCCTCTTTGCTGCTAGAGCACTGACATTTATTACTGCCCTCTGATTTGTTTTATTCTACTGATGTGAATTTGCTTTCATGCACTTTATATCTCTCCCCCTCTTTTAACTTTGGATGACTATCTATGAAACAGTGAAGGAAAAAACAAATAAACTAAAATCAACTTTCATGTTATTACACAGATAGCAGGAACTTCAGTGTACCCGCCTGCCTTTTAAGGATTCTTTCCTGATTTATACTGCTGACACATTTTGAACTTGTATAGATGACAGGCTGTCTTTTGTTTATTCTTTTACCCTTCCTCTATTATGTATTCATGTGGATTTTCATGAGGCTTCTTTATCAGATCTCTTTAAAATACACAATCCTTAGACCTCATTCACTAACTGAAGTAATAGAAGAGAGGCTTGTTCTTTTCCTGTCTTTAAATTATTATATCAGTAGTTCATGTACACATAGCCACAAGTTTGGGTTATCATTGTATTAAACTGTGGTTACTAATTATTAAGAGGCAAATATATTTAATAATATAACAAGGTATGAAAATTCTAGATGTTATTCCAACTTCAATGTACATATATCTGTATCAACAGAACTGATATAGCTATAGAGATATAACAATTCTGAAATCAAAGAATATTTTTAGAAGTAAATGTGTAATATATTTACAATACTTATCCAACAATCGTAAATCTATAGATCTACCAATCAAACATTGGTAGTTGTACTTTCCCCCCCCCCCAAATGTGTTAGGTGCTAAAACATCCAAAAAAATAAGAGTTAAAACTGCAAAGATGTAAAGGAGAGTAACATAAATGTATCCTAAAATCTATCATCATTTTGCAATTGAGATAAATAAATTGTCCATCAAATATGGAGATATTGGGATGGAAACAGTTTTCCTGGGAAAACTGATCTATAGATGGGAGGTCCACCAAAAATTCTTTCTTCTTATTCATGTGTTCATAAAATGTACATCTCACATTTTTATTATTAAAAAGTATACTCAAAGGTGCTTTTTTTTTTAAGAGGCAACTGGACTTTCTAGTTTTTCTTTGAAGATGTTTCGCTTCTCATCCAAGAAGCTGCTTCAGCTCTAGAGTTGAAGAAGGTTCTTGGATGAGAAGTGAAACATCTTCAAAAAAACCCCCGAAAGTCCAGTTGCCTCTTGAAAAAGCCCCTTTGGGACAACCATGACATGGATGACTGAGAATCTCCATAGACATCTCGAAAAAAGATTACTCTGTATAAGCCATTCTTTGATTCTCAGAATGAAGACAGAACTTTGATAAGAAAAGATAATCTCAATGATCAGGTGGACACATATGGGAGAAGTTATTTCCAAAGTCCCATTCTACTGTACAAAGAAATTCCTAGGTCAAACCAATAATGGCTTTATACATACTATTTTTTTTCTTGTGTGTTGATTTTTTTTACAAATCGGCATTAACAATAGGATCTCATGAATATTTAGACATTTCCCTTAATGTATTTTATAGGAAAGGAGAAGCTTGGAGCATGTATTTTAAGTGCATACACAAGCACATACACACAAACACAGAATCATATTTTTTAGATTTAAATTGCTTATTATAATATTTAGAAACATGTACTTGGTATATTATTTATTATATGTATATTACATATTATATTTAACTTTTATATTGACTCTTGAGTTAAATGTGGCATTATGTGATCATTTCAAAATCCTTTATATCAGCATTCAAACCAACAAGATCCCAAAAATTATGAATTTGAATATTGAATAGCTTGTCAAATTTATAGGTTTATGAATCTATTCCATTCGTTCAAAATTTTTTTCATGAATTCTCATTATGAGCACTTTAAATACAGCTTTTACAACCTATCTAAATAGACAAATTGCCTGCTAACTTGTATATGTATGAAATTAATTTCCTTATGTTATCTGATTTTTATCTTAAATAAAATTTCCTATCCTAAATATCAGTATTTGTGATTAGCTTTGTTAAAAGACAGTTACTTGTTCTCCTTATCCTTTCTTAGCAGTACTGCAACTTCAGCATTGCCCATTTAATTAAATCTGAATTTCTTTATATTGCTTTGTTGGGCTCATTAAAGGCAAAGACATAGTGGAAATCATTTTGGTATCCCAAGACAATTCTATGTTAATGCACAGAACTTTGCTCTCCTTTTTACTCCCTCCTGAACCCTAGATAAGCCCCAAGCCCCAGCTAGATTTCATTACTATCATATACTCTTCTTGGTCATCTTTTAATATTTGAAAGGATAATTTGTTAACTGGAAATTGTCAATTTTTTCCCCTTTGGCTGAAATATAATTTTCAATTTTTAATTTGATTCATTTAGATGAAATCATTAATCAGAGCTGAAACTGAGTTAATTTTGTGGAAAATAAATGAGGTTGTTAGAATGAACATTATTAAGTAGACTCTTTGCAAAGAAAAGGATAACAGCTAAAAATGTCAAAGACACTTTAAACTGTACTCATTGAGAGCTAAAATAGAATGATTCCATCTCTTTCAGTTACATGTAGTAGGTTTTTCTTTTATAAAAATAAGGGAAGAAAAAGGGAGCAGTTTACACTTAAAAATTGAAAAAAATAGAGCCTAGACAGTGTTCTATTAAAAAGGTAGCAGTGTGGAGCGTTTAGATGGCACTGGATGGGAAGAAAAGCATAGGTCAAAATATTCCTTTTGTCTTGAGTGATTCTATGTTTAGGCAAACTACATATTCCCCTTTCACTTTATTTCTGTAAATACCACCCATTATTTTTCTTTCACACAACTGTACTGTGAAGAGGCAAATTACAGGGAGAGGTGGCAACAGTAGAGGAAGAGTAGTTTCATTTTGCAACTTCTGTCACAGTCAGAGTTTCAAGGCCTAATTACATGTTTACTTACAAAGTGCAGCATTTTTCTTAGCAGATCTGCTTAAAATTGCACTGCACAAGTATTAGAAAGGCACATACAACCTGATCTAATTAGTGTTTTTGTTTAGATGAAGAAAGTTATAAAAATGGAATATGCATAGCTAAGTTCCCAGTTTTAGCAATCCAGCTGCTCAGAAAGGGAAGGCAAGAGTTCTTTCTTCATCATGAAATGAGTCTATGGACTATGACAGATACAGTGAAGCTGAAGTTGCAGGACCTTGGACAGCTCTGAACAGATAACTTGCTCTGACAATTCCTAGAATGTGACAGCTCTTTTATTTTTCTCAAATCACACTGCATCTTCAAAGCTTCATTCCTTTCACAAAAAGGCCAAAGTTTTAAAGGAGTTAGCAATCAGGACTTGAATGCTGGCACTTTGTAGCATATCAGTCTTCTTCATTCATAGAAAGAAGTCTTTGCACGGAAAGCAGATTCTGAGAAGCCCTTAATATAAAGGATCATTGTCCCTAGAGAGTGTCTTCCTGAAGGAGTTCTTGGAAATCCCAATTTGAGAAGTTTCTGCTTCAAAATCCTCCTAATTGATATGTTCTTCCTCTGACTCAACATTTCTGCAGCTTATGTATGGGTTTTTTTTCTTCTTTTATAATTTTACGCATTTTTCTTTTATTTTCTTCATTTTTTTGAATTTAGTTTATAAAGAAATTTTTAAAAGTGAAAACATTATTGCACCTTGCCCTTTTGGTTCTCCTGGATGAACTTCTTCAGTGTCAGAGAAACTGTGTTTCAACACAGAAATTTGATTTAGTTCTCTATCTTTCCCCATGACCACTACTAAGCTTCAAACTGCATAGTTGAGTTCAGTTGGATCAGGCCCAATAGTTTTCAACCAGAAAAATGAAAATTAAATTCTATATACTGTTAATATCTATATATTTGAGATGACAGATTAGAAGCTTTCTTAGCAGATTTTTTTACTGCTTCCCAGTATGTAAAGTCCCTAGCAAAGCAAGCTTCTTAGAAGGATAGACAACAGAGGTTCTTGAGTTGATTTTTATTAACAGACCCTACATTATTGTTGTTATTGGTGTTGTAACACAACAACTACCATCAACAGATATTGTCCAAACCAGTATAAGTTTATCAAATTTGGATTGAATGTCATTCAGAGTAATAAAAATAATTGTAGAATTGTGAGAAGACAGACCTCTCCTGATACCTTTGGAGTAGTCTCTACAGCATGATTACTGAGTGCCTTTTTCTTTCTATTTCTGCCATGTCTTGTAATCTATGGGAGGTAGGGCTATAAGGAACCTTGCTGGATAACATAGAAGAAGGTGAACCTAGTCTTTTGTCAAACCTCTTTGGGGAGGAAATAGAGTCTTCCTTTCTTGAGCTGAGCTATGAGACTTGTTCATTCATTCATTCATTCATTCATTCATTCATTCATTTGTTTGTTCAATTTATATGCCGCCTTTCTTCGGAGACTCAGGGCAGCTTACAATGCATTTAAAAAACCATTATAAAAACATTTAAAAATTAAAACTCAAGCAAGAGAGTATGTATAACTCTATGTGAATCATGGTGTGGTAGGAAGGATACAATTTTTTTGTTGTTTTCCAAATTTGTCTTATTGCTCCCCTGGCTTTCTTTTACACTGTTGAGTGCTGTCTGGGCTATTTCTTAGTTACTTCTTTCCTTTGATGGCCATTTCCAGAATAATCTTGCAAATAGCTTAATTCTACAACCAGGTTCTTTTGCCTTAATATTTGTTATACTAACAACATTATCTTCTAAAGTTAGGATTAAAACAGCTCCCTTTGCTTTCTTCTTACTAAGTAGTCTTTAATCACTTCTTTGATATAAAATTGGCCTGAAGTATAAAAAAAAATATGGCGGATGGTTCAGGCCCTCTGATTGGATCTGTCACTGTAGACCTACTGTTAATATCTATCTATTTATGAGCCTGAGTGGCGTAGGAGACTAATGCCTCCTACTAAGGGCAGTACTTAACATCCAGCTGCCTGCAACTGCAATTACTGCGAGTTCAATTCTCACCAGGCTCAAGGTCGACTCAGCCTTCTATCCTTTCTAAGGTGGGTAAAAT
>JANHZT010000705.1:424947-443021 GCA_032468215.1 Stegonotus admiraltiensis
AGATTTGAACTTGCAGTAATTGCAAACAGCAGATGTTAATAACAGTGTTTTAGTCCACTGTACTACCACGGCTCGTTTGAAATGATTGAAATGCAAATTGAATATATCCTGCTTATACAAAGAGATTTTAGAATCTGTTAATAGAGCAATATTATGTGCCTGACTGTATGCAATATTATGCATGTTACATGAAATATTATATCATGTTACATATACAAAATTGCATACCATTGTAAGCATGAAAGCTGGCTAATACTTTGCAACATGTGTATATATGTGCATTTTGGACACATGAAGATGAAAGTGTCAATGTTGAGGGCTCTTAAGGAGGGGACCATTCTTGTATAACTAGAATTTTATACTTAGAAAGTTCATAAAGTCTCATGATGTCCCTCCTGAATACAAGGAGGCTGAACCAAGGATATAAAGGATTAATTTATTGCTGCTTTCCATAAAATAAATACGTTTCTAGGCATAATATAGCTGGCTGATGCAGCACATGAAACACAATCACAGAACTGCTCAGAACAAATCATTTCACAATTATTTCAATGACTGAGTTGGAACAAGTGATAAAATAAATGTTTTCAATTCTAACAGCTTCTTTTCGGACAATCATTGGCTGACCCAATTGCAAACAACTATTTATAAATAACTGAATCTCATATTTCTCTTCTATATCATTTTATCTAAAATCTCATTTGTTTTTATAAATGTTATAGTTTGATAGAAACTGGTCAGGAAAGCTCCAAAATGAAACAGAATCTCTAGGCTATATATCCAATGAAGTGAGCTATAGCTCACAGAAGCTATGCCATTTAATACACTTTGTCATAAAAGGTGCTTATACCAGGTTCCTGATTTTCTACTGCTTAGATACTCTTTGCATTGTTTCCAGGTCAATAGTGTATCAAATCAAAACTTCTGTACAGAAAACTAAAATTCTACTTTTTTTAAAGTAGGCAGATTAAATAATATACAACAGTGTCTAAATAGCACGATTGTATTAGATTTTTCTATTGACAGTTATGTAAGAATGTTTTTAGTCCATTTTTTATTTAAAGGATTGAAATAACTTGTTCTGTTGTTATTTAAATGATTTCTTTTTTAATCCTTTCATTCCCAGTGGGGAAAAAAAAACAAGACAAACTATAACTGGTGAAAGTTATCATTTAAAATACCTAAACAACACCTAACATTATAATTGACGTAGACCTATTCTGTTAGTAGAGAAGTATTGTGTGGTGCACACAATACAAATTTGTGCCTGCGCAGAGCATTTTCTCTCATGAAAAAAGGCAGGAAGCCTCTGCACGCTTTGAGGATTTGGACTGTGACCAATAGGTATTAGATGCTTGTAGTGTATTTTATTTCCAGAATGGAACAAAAGAATTCAAATAAATGGAAAAGATCAGAGACAAAGGCAGAGAATACAGCAACTGGCATTCCTTTCCAATTGTTGATACTATAATATTTTGCCAGTGCTCTTGTAACAGTATAATTGTTTTTTTTTTTAAACGGCATGCTAAGGGTACTGTAGATAAACCACAAATGTGCCTCCAGTGTCTATAAAATCCTAAACAGACTGTAGAAGAGTGTCTTTGGGAATGATAATGATTTAGCCTTGTTATCTTAGGGACGTCTGCTATGCAAGAAGCAAATGAAAAGCAAGTGGACAAAACAGTCTGTTTTAAAAGAATATGTACTATATAGCCACACAAATGCACTGCAGCCGAAGAATTAATTTCACTAGACAGAATTTTGTGGAGGGTTTATGTGGGAGAAACACCAAGGGCTTTGTTGCCATCTATATTTTATTTTCTTATAGTGCTTTATGAATATAGGGAAATGAAGACAGAAGGAAAGAATCAGGCAAGTTGCTAACTTGCCTCCCTCCCCTCCATGCATACTTTGTGATAACAGAGAGTCATTAGGTTCTAATTACCAATGAAGTGGAAGGTCCTTTTTTGTGGAAAACTCTCTATTTATAGCAACCGTGCAATCTACTGAGGAAGAGAGGTAGATGGGAGAGGCGAGAGATAGCCCACAAATCATTGCCCTTGTTTTATGGCTATTTACAAGAAACCGCATAGAATGATAGCGGTTTGCATTCAGCATCGTTAAAGTGGAAGAAAATGCCTTGTAGGGGTTAACTTCTTATGCCTGCAATGCAGCCTATTTCTGTCAACACTGGACTTGGGAAACAAACATTTATGCTTTGTGAAATGGAAGTGTATTTTTGAAGACTAGCCGTCAGATATTTTTTGCCCTTCACACTTTCAAATGCTTAGCCTTTTTTCTAAGTTGACTGCAAAGAGCATCAGTTTGCCAGACGAAAAGAGAGATGGTGGGGGATTTGGGGTGGGGGGAGGAAGGGGCAGAAAGTAAGCGAGAAAAAGAATGGGTAAAGGGCTGGGTTGTCTTGACAAGTGCCCATGGCATCACCATCAAATATATGAGTTTCAAGTAGAAGATGGCAGGAGGGGTTGGCACAGCACATGCTTCCTTCCAGCCTATGACCTCTGGCTACCTGATTCTTGAGAAGCTTTTCAATCCTTCCAAATGATGTTATTCCAAACTGTCATCTGGTTTACTCGGAGCACACTGTCTCGCAAATAAACATGCTATTTAACTGCAGGTCAAGGTACAGAGCCATTCTGCTAGCAAAATGCCTGAGATACATTAAATGGCACTGACATGAAGAGAAAGATGAAGAGGGATCAAAGTTGTCAGCAGCATGCATGGAATTGGTCTGCACTGGGGGGGGGGGGAATGCACCGCCATGTATTGAAATGTATTTTTTTTTCCAAAGCCATAATATAGTTGAACATTTAAAATTATGACTTGTCAAACGCTAGGGATTAAGGGACCGGGTGTGACAAAATTCAAAGTTCAGGGCAGCACTAGCAAAGCACTATCTTCTAGATTTAGGAAGAGCTCAGGGCTGTGTGGCTGGAAAATATGGGAAATGGGTGCGTATAGAGTTTGGAGATTTTATATATGATTTTAAAAGATCGCTTTTTATGAAAATATGAATGTCTATTTTTTCCCCTATGGTACAGTGCTTTATTCCAATGGGTGGTATTTTTTCGCAGAGTACAGCATATTTAAATGAATCTCACATTGGTTTATTCTGCAGGCCCTTTTACTTTGAGTAACAGTATCTTATGTTACCAAGTTGTTGTGGTTCTTGTTGCTTTTCTAAACAACCGAAAAATATTTTAAGTTTCATTTTATCGATTAAAACAGAGATGTAAAGTTAAACTTTTAACAGCTCTGGTATTTTTAAAAAATATCCCTTCTATCACCACCATCATCAAGAATAAAGGTTGGCATTGAATGCCTAGTAATAAAATACGATTTTACTAAACATACTTAAAGAACGTGGCATAAAAATTCCACATTTCCACAATTCTATCTCCTGCATTTTATTTCCTATTATGAAAAAGGAAGAAACTGCACATGTGTGCATACCTGTGTATTTTCTATTAACATAAACAAAATGTTTCGTTCACAATTAGGGGCAACATATTTCCTGCAGGAGGAAAAAGCTGTCCTGGGGAATTGTGTAGAAATATGAAAAACTGAAGAAACGAGAAGCCATTTACACGTTTTTTAAAAGTCTGACCAAATATCCCTTCATAAAGAAATAGAGTTAGCATTGGAGGGTTCTTTTTAATGTTTTAATGCCTGTTAGCTACTGTAATTGCGAGCAAAGCCCTCTGTAATTTAAATTAAAAAATAAAAAGTAAAATGCACAAATTAGCATATAAATAAAAAAGCAGGAAAGTGGAGAAGCTTTGGGAGGAATAGAAAGGAAAATGATTGAAATTGAAACCTCTTTAGAGATTTTATTGCTTTTTTATTTATTTATTTGCTTAATTAAATGCCCCTGAAGTGTGTGAAACATGGTTATAGTTAAAAAGCACTGTTACTTTGTAAATCGTAGGGACAAAGGGCCCTCCTGACTTTAAAGTTTCCATGCACGTAAATGTCAATAGAGTGCCTTCTCCATCATCAGCACTAAATTCACATTGATGCCTCTTTTCTTCTCTGTATTGATCCTTCCATGAGAACGTAGATTTGTATCTGTTAATTAATGCGTCCCGAAACAGCGTTTGTATTAATCAGGCAGATAAGAAAAATTGGATGCCTGCACCCTCATGACAACCGTAAAAGTGCTGGCCCTGATAAAAATCATGGACGGACCTCAATAAAAAAGTTCCTCCTTCCACTCAATAAACTAATCATCCCTGCTTTTAATTATTCGGCAGAAAGATGTGTGGAGATTGGAGAATGTGTAAATCTATTTACTAACAGCAGTGTCTGGGAGGGAGAATGGGCCTGTCACACAGGACACTGCTGCAGGCAACGTTCTCTGTCCATCTGCTTCTTGAGAGAGAGAGGCTGGAGCTAATTGCAAATAGGCCTTCCATTTTAAGACCCTTTCAAATTATTATTTCTGTTTCATTTCCTTCCATTTTCCATAAGAAGCGTGGGGCTAGCCCCTTGTCATTTTTCAAAGAGGTTGGCTTTGATGTGGTTGATCTTCTTTTGGGGACATAACACGCGTCCTCTTATAAATAAAGAACAGAAGACAGTATGGAAAATGTAAATAAGAATTAAGAAATAATGAAAAGGAATGGAGGCGGTGTCTCGATAAAGTCCATCACTTTTAAACCATGTCTCCTGGCCTGGAGAGACTTTTAATTTCTTTTAATCAGAATGTATTTGGTTTCAAGTTGTGCGGCAGGCTGAATCTAAATTGATGTCTAATTCTTGTGCCTCATGTTTTCACCACGGTGTTTTGGCAAAATTCTGTGTGTTTTAAGATAAATGAGCAGCAACAACCAAGGCCTGTTCTTTCTGTAGGATCCCTGTTAATGCACATGTGAGCAGCTCCATAAGTCGCACACAGAGAGCTTTAGATGTGTCTTAAGTCCCACCCCACCCCCTTAAGAAAAGCTTGACTAATCCCCTTTGATGATTTTATTAACTCCTGGGTGGTTGCAGGTGCCAACTGGCAAAGTACGATATTTCATGGATAGGCCAGGAAATCTCTCCTTCACTGGGACCTCCTGTGATAGGAGCTTTGTCAGGCAGAGATAATAAATTAACAGCTACCGTAAATAGGTGCCTGAAAAGGTATGGCTATAAAGAGGTTTGCCCTTAGTGATCCTATTAAAAAGGAAAGGAGAGATAGTGAAACAAAAGCAAAACCTAAATTCATTAAGAAGTGTTATTATATATATTTCTCTCTCTCTCTCTCTCTCAAAGTGATGGTGTGATTACTATTCACTTGGCACTTTAATGTGCCATTCTGCTATTTGAGCAGTGTGGTGGAGGCAGAAGCTATTATAGAAGTAATTAGCGTCTTTTCTGGAAAGGGTAGGTCTTACTGAGGTTGAAGTTCAAAAAGCACTTTACTTGGTTGTTGTGATCATCACTTAATTCTATTAAGGTATCAAATTACCTCTCCTTTAAAATGATTTTCCCCATTTTTGTTTAAAAACACACTCTGCCTTCAAAGGAGACCTTGAAATCTTTAAAATATGGTATGAAGGCTATGCAAAAGTAACTGAATTCAGTGAAGCTTACTCTGTGGTAAGTAACAGTGTAGATAAGATTACAGGCGCTGTCATATCTTTTATTCTTTCTCTTACAGCCATGACAATTATTGTTTCCAGATTTGATATAGGCCATATTAGATGCTACTGAATCTGGGTAACAAGTCTCGACAATTTATTTGAGGAAATGCATTCTTAAATACTGAATAAAATACAACAGGCTTTTCTATCTAAAATTACAATAAGCCCAAGATATACTGAATTGTTTTTATCTGAAGTGCTTTTCTTTTAACTATTTTATGCCTGCTGATACAAAAGATCTGAGAGGGCAGACTCTGTAAATACACATTACTGACTTACATAATAAAAACAAGCACAAGGGTAAAGTTATAATGCAGAATTATGAGGGCCCAGTACAATTTTAATTATGTTTCTGTGTACTTTCCTTCCCGGTTTAGGATTTTCCACTTTATCGCTTGCTGACCAGATGAGCCTTCTGCAGAGTGCTTGGATGGAGATTTTAATTCTGGGCGTAGTGTACCGATCACTTTCCTTTGAGGATGAGCTTGTCTATGCTGAAGACTATATTATGGATGAAGACCAGTCTAAATTAGCAGGCCTTCTTGACCTCAACAATGCCATCCTGCAACTGGTAAAAAAATACAAGAGCATGAAGCTGGAGAAAGAAGAGTTTGTCACCCTCAAAGCTATCGCGCTTGCTAATTCAGGTTGGCAGATTGGCATGATGGCTCATGTCATTTTCCCCCTTCCTCTAATACCTTCTGCATGACAGTTTCTAAATACAACTGTCTAAGAATAAGAAATTCTTAATCATACTACTGCAGAATAGTACTGAATGGCTAGAAACAAGGTAGTTCAAATTAAGGGAAGATCTGTGATTATAAATATTTGTTTATGCTGAGTTTCCAATTTGGTTAAAAGATGCCGTAAAATTCAGGCAGTATTAACAGCAAAGATGCTTTTCAATAAACATAAATGTCATTCTGCTTAAATCCATTTCATAATCCAGATAAGTCTAATCAGTCTGCTAAAACCCACTAGAATGGAAGGGCCCATGACTAAATGCAATATATGATCTACTTCAATCTAGCTACTAAACACTGTGAACTCAATACCGAAGGTGAACTTTGGTTTTATTAGAGAAGGGAGCAAGTCATGTTTTAACCTTATAGAAACTGTACAGATTTGACTGTTTTATGCTAGTTGCTTAAATGCCTAATGTAACTTGTGCAGAAGGGGGCTAAGAATTCAAGAAAAGGTTCTTTTCTGCATTTGAACTTAAAAGTGCTGAAGCAGTGAGCCAGTGTTTGATAAGTGAAAAATCGTTGGTTCTTTGTTGTTTTTTCTTTTGTGCCTCTCTAACACTTTATTGTGGTCTTAAGTCCCTCTTAGCATTTGCATAAAGTTCATGATAGATCCCTCTTTAATGACGTGCCGATCATTAGATACCTGTGTGTCAATAACATGCTCTGATGCTATGTACCATTGACAGTCACACCGTGCCCCTCCATCTGCTTTTGTTTTGACCCTATCTTTGAACTTTATCTTGGTTGCTGGCCAGTAGTTTTCCCTTTAATTACAAGAAGGAAACTGTCAATAAAATCTGTTAAATGGGATGCAATGAGTGGCTTGAATGGGTGGATGGCTATTTGTTCAAATTCTGCAGCTTTCAAGGTATTGACAGTTTGTTTTCTGGGGCCATATGTGACGATCAATCTCAGGCTGGGCTCAGCCGCGCTGAAAAATGAAAAACCAGATTGCTTTTGCTTACTTGTGGATGACGACTTGTGATTTGGTGCGGTCCTAGTGAGATGAGGCCTTCTGCCCAAATTGTCCCCACGAGAGCCAGGATGCGTGACTGTTTTTAGAAATAATTTTTTAATTGATTTTGTAATTAACAGTTCATCTACAGTATTGACACATGAATCTTCAGATTGATAGGAGGAAAATTGTTTTCAACAATGAAGTTGTACTTTCTGATTTGTCTTCATAATGGGATCTAGCATTTTGCATTTTAATTAGAATTTTAATTGAAAAACAAACAAAAATGAAGAATAAAAAATATCCATAAGAAATATAAATGACTTAATCAATTGACGTAAGTATAAGCAGCTGTTGTCATAATACACAATCTAGTGGTCAGCTCAGATTTTCATTTTATTTGAATAAGCTTTCCCCAAATTAAAGTTATAAAACATTATGAGATGTTCATATACTTGTCTTAATTTATTATGTTTACTGATATAATATACAAGTCAGAAACCATGCAGAGTTTGTATAAAAATACACATTTTAAAAACATTTTGAATGACAGCAAACCTTCGCACATTTGGAAATGGCTGAGACAGTATTTTACTCTGACCTGCAGAGATTTAAAATGACATTCACTGAAATCATCAGCTTAGCATAAACATCTGGCTTGATTCAATAATAATTAATGCTCTTTTGTGCTCTAAATCAGTGAACTGATTTAACAGTAACCTTCCTGCCTCCCCTTCCTCTGTATTGTACCCATGCGTAAACAGATAAAACAAGATAAAGTGAGCAAAATATCACCAGTATTATAGCCTCAATTTATTGGAACTTGAAATAAAAAGACTTAAAAGAGAAGTAAGGGATGTCTGAAAAACCAAAATGTAGCTCTGATTCAGAATATAAAGAGATCCAGATGTTATTCTAATGGTTTCACTTATCCTGAACCCAATTTTTCAATTCTTGAATTGAGAGGAAACCTAGAGTATCCAAGAATCTAGTTGCAGTGAACAGAATATTGGAAGTCCTGGATTCAGGCAAAAAAACCAAAATCTTGTTGCTTTTTCATGTGTCCTCCAAAAATAGGAATTCCTATTACGTTTCTGAGACTCAGAAAAAAACATTTTACCTCATACCATCTCCAATTAATCTTATTTTGATAAAAGGGAAGATATTAGCAAAAACCATCACCTGATATTCTTAATATATCATTGGTAATAATCATAATTGATGGTTTTGTATAACCTAAAACAACTTGATGTGTACTTTGGTTCATATGTCGGGTTTCTAATTAGGTACTTAAAATGCTAAATGGAAAAAGAAGTCCCAATGCATCAGTGAGTGCACTGGTTGCTCACAGAAAGATGGGGGGGGGGACCCCACCTCTGAATATTTTCTAAAGCATGTATGTAGCAATTACTTCAGGCAGGTGAACTCTGCTGTGTAATAAAAGGTGTTCTCTCTGTCGCAGTGCTTTTACTAAGTGTTCCCATGTATTGATTGGGAAATGCCAAATGGAAGACTGTAGGTTCACAGGTTTGTTTGCTTTTAATTATTTCATCAAGAAACAGACATTTGTACTTTTAGGCTAGAGGCTTTTTAAAAGACTTTGTGTCCCAATCAGCTGAACTGCCACGCAATTTCTAACTCTCTCTGCTCACCTAATCTATAGTATCTTTCCCTACTGACTGGACCCTTTAAAATGCTGCTCCTTATTGGAACACTAAAAAGGAGAAGCTTAGGATTTTTATGAAAGCAATATCTTGAAAAGCTATAGATTTACCTGTAGTAAGGAGGTGGAACAATAATCTAAAAACTTAATATTTGGAGAAGAGGGGATATGGAGATAGGGGTGAGCAGTTATACTACAAGCAAACGTTGAAAAGGCTAACTAGTGGCAGAAAATCTAAGATAGCGGTGCCCAACCTTTCTGGCTTGGCAGACCTGTGGGGAGGAGAGGGATAGTTTTATGCCAGTGGCAAGCACATGCATGTCTGCCACTCGCACAAATGGAGGTTCACACACATGCTTCCACGACCCCATTCCAAACTGGCCACAGCACAGTACGGGGCTGTGGACTGGAGATTGGGGACCCCTGATCTAAGCAACCTACCTCTCTCTAGATTTAGGTTGTTTAGATTCAGGCTCTGGGAAAGTGCTTCTTTTTTCTCCTTGTCTTACTACAAGCATACACACCCTGGAGACTTTTTAACAATCAGTTGCATTAGTTTTACCAGTCTACAACAAGTAGCAGATTTTGTTTATGACTCTTATGTGAGTAAACTATTCAATGACCACTTTAGAGCATTCCTTATATGTAGCAGACACTTCTTTCTTCAGCCACTTTGTTGAAACTCCACTTCCTTCAGCCATTTGAGGCATAGTTCAAAGGATAATTTTGATGGACCATTGTGAGGTCTATTAACAATACTGGCCAATATAATAGAGTGTATACTGCTCTTGTAAATCCATCATTGCTTGTCTTTAGTTGGGGACAGACCAATGCTGAACTGAAGCTATAACAACCCTAACATTTCCTAATCTCCCAGCTCATGTCTAAACTTCATGTCTTGGATATTTGACTTATGATGACTACTCACAGTCTGCTACTGTTGCTTAATTTCTTTGCCCTGTGTTCATTTGAAGTATTTATACTGTCACCAGTTCCTGCCTTTGCTTTTTAGTTTTTACATTGAACTACTACTGGGACTGTGATGTGGCCACGATCTTTTGCTTGTCCTTGCTTCTGTGTTTGCTTGTATGATGTCATTAGAATAGAACAGGATAGATCATTGCAACCAGAAAAGGCAGCCTGTCAATTATACTGAACTTTCTGTGATCCTTGAGATGCAGCCTGTTCACACATCTGTACATATACACTATTTTCTAATGCAAATAACTGTTTGGGTAATCAGTTGTGATTTAATCTCAAATGCCTCTGAAAGCAACTCTTAATCCCAATTTAATCTGAGATTAAGAAAGCTTGGATCTGGCTCTATTGAACAATTTATATCTGAATTTTAGTCTCCCTATTTGAAAAGATTTTAGGCAGTAGGAATACCAATTACGTAGAGGCTTAAACTGGGCAAAGTATTGCAACAAATTTTAGTCAGATTACTTATTATAGAGTACAGATTTAAACAGCATTGGTTTCTACAGTGGACAACTTTTTGGCGGGGTGGTGGTGGTGGTGGAGCTGCCTGTGGGAAATACATCCCTCCAAATCCTATTAGAGCTCTCAGTAATGTCAACCATGGCAACATTCAGGACTACCTCTGGGATGGGAAGTTCCTTTTTTTTTTTTAAGCAGATGATTTTACTTGGTAATCATAGAGAAAAAACATTCAGGTCCTTGGCAACTCCGTCTATGTGGCGTCACAGAACACAATCTCTCCCCATCCACCTTTCCATGTCCTTTAGCATCTAAACCATTGGGAGAGATCATGAAGCCACTCACAGAATTCATCCAACAGTTCATGAAAAGTTACCATGCCCGGTTGTAGCTGTAAATGTACTAAAGATGCTGCAGTTACTCTTACCTGGTGTTTGGAGATTATATGAGGTTGGATGCCAAATATATAGGGTTTTTATTTGGGGGGGAGTTGAAAAAATTGATTGTTAACACCATTATTAGCTCTAATGAGGTTAAACTTTCCATGAAGGAAGAGGCCCACAGTCTGGGATTTTGCAGGATGCATGGCTTCTCCTGGTATTATAGGAGCCTTTTCCCTATTTGTAGCCATTTCTGGTGCAAAGGGCCATGGCAGTAATTTATGTCCTTATTAGCTCCAAATTGGGTTATTGCAATGTATTCTACTTGTGGCTGCATTTAAAGATGACTCAAAAACTCCAGTTACTGCAGAATGTGTCAGCTTGCTTACTTCCTGATACAGGACAGCCATTTTAGAAGGATTTACCCACAGTGCTTCAGTATTTGCGCTACTTATTCATTTCTGGGCCCAATTCAAAGTGGTGGTAATAAAGTGGACTGATAAAGTTGTAAACGGCTTAAGTCCTGGACATGTTGCTGATTGTCTTCTCCATAGAATCTTCATTTCTCTACATAAAGATATTTTTTGGATTTTCATCCCACGGAATGGCTTAAAGCTTAAATATTTTGGACACCTCTAGTGGTGAATATGGCAGATATCCCATCTGTGTGAAATGTGACAAGGAGTTTCATGAAACCCTTAAGTTTCTGAGGCACTAAAGACTGAAGTGGGCTGCATGATGATGCCAAATAAATGGGTCCTGCAAATAGACAGTTTACTTTAACCACCACACCACAGTGGCTATTTTTGAACTCTTCTTATCATAACACACAGCTAGTAAAATAAACTACTTGGAAAAAATGCCTTATTGCATTTGATGTCTCTTGTAAAATCAGATAATCCCAGCATTATATTTTTCAGAGTAGCCAGTTGTTGTTTCACTGTCTCAGTCGTATCCAAAAACTGATATTCAGTAACAACTTGATATACTGTAAAGATTCAGTATGGTTATCATGACTTAGTCACTGAATCATTTTTAATCCCATTATCACATCTAGCAGCAAATTCCATGAATTAATTACTTATTGCATAAAGTTCTTAGCGATTCATAGAATTAGAAGTGGGATGTTATTCAGGCTATCAAATTCATCTGCAAATTCAATAAACTTTCATCCTACCTTTTCCACCTCCAGGTCAAACATATTTATTAATTATCCACATTAGGTGAAAATTGATATGTGGCAATCTGAAATCCTACTGTGTCAGTTTTTCCTACACACTTAAGTCTTTTTATTTAATCTCAATGGCCATCATTTTACCCTTAGGTTGAAAGTTAATTGCCATTTTGCTGCCTGCTCACCAAGTTTAGATATTACTTTGTGTAAGCTTTTCTGATTTCTAATCCATCCTGAGTATTTTGGTGCCATCAGCAAACTTAGCTACTTCACTGTTGACCTCCTAACTCAAGATCATTTATGAAGAAGTTAAATAGCATTCTCTCTGTTGTAAGAAATAGTGATTTATTCCCTGCTTCCCAGGAGTTTCTAATATATAACAAGGCTAATCCTAATTGTAGTATTTTATTGTTCTGGATGAGAACTTTTGACATTAAATTGTTAAATATCTTTTTAAATTTTAAAAGTAATGGTCACAGATTAATTATTAAATGTACAGAATCCCCATAAGACACTATTATGTGTAACAATTTAATTTTTAATTCCTTAATTCTGTTAGAAACCTCTAATGAAGTAATTTTGATCATATAATTTTTAATAGAACCTCCAATATGACCACAAGGGATACGGGTTTTAGATCAAAGTTCCATAGATACTTTTAAAATCACTTGTTTGAAGCTTTCCTATGCCCTAAGTGTTAGAGGATAAAACATAGAATAATAGAGTTGGAAAGGACCTTGGAGGTCTTTTAGTCCAACCCCCTGCTTGAGCAGGAGATCCTATATCAATTCAGGAGATCCTATATCATTTCAGAGAAATGGTTGTCCAGTCTCTTTTCAAAAGCCTTCAGTGATGGAGCACCCACAACTTCTGAAGGCAAGCCTTCATATAATATTCCCAAGACAATAGACTCTCTAGGCATGATGAATTGCAACTTCTAGCATTCCCAGCCAACATGGGAACTGCAGTTACACTTTCTTGGAAATATACTTGTGGGAAATCATTTTACTGTTCTGAGCTTTCTGCATTTCCATGAAATACTTTTTTAAAACTATCCTTGCCAATTTCAAAGTTATATCTTAAGTTATATAAAAAAAGATATATTAAAAGGCAGTAATCATGTGATTGTAACTGCACCAAAGATCTTCTTTTTCAGAAGATGAATATGGTGATACGTTGTTTATTTAATTTGCATATGTAAAGGAACTCAGCAAATGGTAGTTAAATCCATGTAAATTACAGCTTTTTGAAAGTAGGGTTATACAATTCAAGTAATAGAAAAGAGCTCTGGCACTCTAATCCTCCTTTCTGGCATGATAAACTGCTATAACTCTTGTTTGTTTTATAGATTCTATGCACATAGAAGATGTTGAAGCTGTCCAGAAACTTCAAGATGTCTTACATGAGGCGCTGCAGGATTATGAAGCTGGGCAGCACATGGAAGATCCACGCCGGGCTGGCAAGATGCTGATGACTTTGCCGTTACTTAGGCAAACCTCCACCAAGGCTGTGCAGCATTTCTACAATATTAAATTGGAAGGCAAAGTCCCCATGCACAAACTATTTTTGGAAATGCTGGAGGCAAAGGTCTGACCTCAACATCCTGGGCCCTTTCAGTTGGGTATGCTGAAACCGTAACAAGAGGGACAACCGAATGGGAAAACTGTGGCAAAGAACCTTTAGCGTTACTTTAAGGCAATGAAACTGACTGCACTGATCATTAAGCAGCAAGAATGAGTAGCAGCATCTCTTTTTAGTCTTGGTCTTATTTGATGAGGTTCTCCTTCTTCATTTCTCTCTTCTTTAAATGTTAGTAGTTCTCATTTGTTTGTAATTTTCCCCTTTTGCTGCTGAAAAATTCATATATATATGAATATGTATAAATATATATACACACACATTTATATATATATACACACACATATATATATACATTATATATATATATACACATTTTATATATGTATGTATATATGTATATGTGTATATATATGTATGTATATATATATATATATGGTATATATAATGCCAGTGGACTTCTTGGGAATCACCATACCCCAATGACAGAGGAATCAAAAGCGAAGCATTGTAACTAACAGTACAGTACAACACGGTGAACTGACTGAATGCAGTATTATGTTTCACAAGAGCAGCCGTTAATTAGACAACTTCTATGGCAACATCTTGGCTCTTCCTTATCATTGCATTTCCATCTAGATCAGTTACAGCCATTTGATTCCTTCCTTGTTTTTTCAAGTCTTCCAGCTATTTCTTAGGTTAGCTACAATATAACTTTTTCAGGGAATAGTTTGAGCTTTATTCATTCATGCAATACTAAAGAAAAGAAAGATAAATACTGCTTTTTGTGTGTGCTGGCGTGAACAATTATGAACATTTAATTAAGGACAAATGAATCCTGCAGGAATATTTCTTTTTTTAAAAAAAATGTTTTAGTTCTTCTTACTAATGGAAGATATTTTTTTTCTACCAGCTTTACCACGTTTCAGCCATTTCTTAATGTGGGGATTTATCTTACTCAAGCAATAGTTGAAGGGAAGGTGCATATTATCACGGATGCAATTTATGTTGTGTGCCAGTTTGGTCTAGGACATCCCATTTCTTTGCATGAACTCCAGTTTCTATGTAACCAACTGAAACCAACAAATCAGATTACACCTACATTTCCAAATAGTTTATATATGTCATGTCAAATAGGAATCTAAAAAAGGAGTTAGTAAGTGCTTCTGTATGGCCAAGCATAATTATGCCATGAGATTCTATGTTACTGTATAAGGTGGCCTATCATTTACAAAACTGGGACTTCTGCATAAAGTCCACCCTACTCCGTCTAGCAATAAGGAAAAAAAAATATCAGAGTAATCAGCCTCTGATCAACCTCTAGAACTTAGCACTTGTACACATTATTTATCAATTTATAAAACTTTATATTTTATATAACTGTAGAAATGCCATTTTTAAACAGACAGCCTAACTGGTATACCTACTTTTTCAGCCATTATTGTCAGGACATGAAAGCTGGTCAATTTCAAGACTGTTAAGAGGTGTAATCTAATATTTAAATTAATTAGATGGCCCCCACCCAGCCACCCAAAGTACAGTCACTAAAAAACCTGGGAACAGGAATCTCCTTCCAATGCTATGCCAATGCACCAGTGTTAGTAGCTGCTCCCTGTGCTTTGTGAACAACCTATTCTATGTACACAAATGTAATTAAATTGTATTCCTAACCAACAAAAGAAAAGTAGTTCAGCTTCTCAATGTTTCATGTTTGTTGTGCTTTTTGGAACTTTTTAGGTTGCATTCAAGGACTGTTGTCTTGTTCTTGTGGTGTTTGGATTCTTGTGGCGTGTGCTTATAGACACAGGGTAGAATTAGAGACAATATTGGATGTAAATTTCCTCAGGAGACTACAGTAGTATATTCTATTCCTTCTGGTAATTAAGGTTCTTCATAGTAATAATTAAGAAACTGAAAAACAAAATCCAACCAAGTACTCATTACGGACAAATGTCACATTGAAATATTTTCGAAACAAGGGATAATTTCTGTAACAGTTTAATATAGAATATGTATAGCTTAGAAATAAACTTTGAATATTGCAAAATTATAGGTAAGTCTAATTTTTAAATGCTGTAAATATAGCTTTCATCTCTCCCATGTTATTAACTTGCTCTGTGTTGTTGCCGAGTCTTTTTTTTTTTTAAATGCAGACACGTTTCCAAAAGTATCGCTACTTGTGTGCTTTAAACAAAATACTGCAGTTAACACTGCAGCAACCTTGTGCTAGAAAAACTGTGTATCTTTCATTAGCTGTATGGGAATTTTCTTGTAGATTGTGTTTTTCTCAGTAGAGAAGTGACTGTTATGTGATCCTAGATAAATTGTCATTAGCAGTTCATTCAGTTGGCCAAATATCTTGAAATTCACAGTATGATAGGAGTTTGGAAATTGGACGTCCCTTTTGAAAAATGGTAAAACTTTACAACTCCTGGGTGTGGGTGTGGGGGGGCAAGAAACAACGTGATTCTATAAAATTATTTATATATATATGTAAGAGTTGAGAATAATTATTTTCCAGAAAATTTGTGCAGGGTTTAAGTTGCAAGTGTTACCTACATTATATATGTATATATAAATATCTAATATAAATATTGTTTTCACTGGATCACATTGAGGAACTTGGGTTGCAGGGTTAATATCCCGTCATCGTATTCAGAAAGAAGGACAAATCTACAAAGACTTAAGAGGAAATGAGATGTGTTAAAGGAACACTGCGTAATTTTTTTTATTTGATTTTTTTTCCAATAATTTTTAGAGCTGCAATGAACAAATATGTCGTGGCTGTACAAATGTTAACTGAAACATAGATACACTGCACAGGCATTAGAATAACATTCTTCTTAAACCTTGCTGAAAGAAACGTCCACAACCACTTATTTAAAGTGAAGAACTGGGGAAGAATTTCAAGAGGTGTATGTTTTAGCGTAACATGTTTCATTTCAGGGCATAAGATCCATAGAGCATTTCTCCTGCACAAGCAATTGAAATGAATGGGTGCGGTGGCACGGAGCCCCTCTCATCCAGTTTGTCCATTCAATTCAATGTGCAGCAGACATTCCAGATGGATTGTAGCCTGGGCTACTGTTTTCTTTTCTTTTTTCTTTCTTTCTCTCTTATTTAAAGCAATATGATTGTGTGACTCCTGGAAGTTGCACATTTGTTTCAATCAAACCAGATTGTTGTATTTATTCCACTATTTTGCATTTAAATGCTAGCATAAAAAAATATTAAAAAAAATTAAAACTGCTATTTTTCTTATAGAAGAGAAAATGGGTGTTGGTAATTGTATTTTAATTATTTAAACGTCTCTGTTTACCTGCCTAGGAAAACACTTTATGGCAGTCTTATTGTGCAAAGATCTCAAAAAGAAGGGGGAAACCAAATTAAGCTGCTTATTATAATCCAGGAGTTGCATAATAACCAGTAGTAAAAACACAAATGAAAAAAAAATCATGTTTAAAGCTGTAGATGGGCTTCACATCTGTAAAGCAATCAACTGTATATTTTTGTGATGTGTATCATAATGTGTGCTCCAAACAATGTCCATTTGTGTAAATGTATTTATTTTATATTGTATATATTGTTAAATGCAAAAAAAAAAGGAGATAATGGTTCTGTAACTCCAATCAGTTCAGATGTGTAACTCAAATTATTATGCCTTTCAGGATGATGGTAGAGCAATATTAAACAAGCTTCCACTTTTAATTGCTTTTAATTTTTTGTGTTGTGGATTTTGTTTTCTTTTGTTCGTTTACTTTTTTTATATATGAAGAAATGAAATCAGTAAGCCCCACCTTTAGAAAAGTGGTAAACTGTACACCCCTAAGTTAATGTGGCCCTATGCTGTATAAAGACTTGTCAAAATGAATGTTGATGTGGTATTTACTTAAATATTCAAACTGGCACAAAATTCATTCTGACAAGCACTTGCTTAATCTTAAAACATCTCCATATTAAGCAACATTACTGAAAATCAATATCTTTCTATCAATATCGTAGAAATTAAGCTTTTCACAATTTTAAGATTCTATTACCATCTACAATGTCATCAACAGCTGAATTCATTCCATTCATAAAGGTATTGTAAGACTGCTTAGAGTTTGAAGATAGCTCATATAGGCGACTATTAATTATAATCACTAGCACTTCTCCAGGATCAGAAAAAGAGTTTAAAATTAAAGGCATCCTGATAGAAAATGGTGTACTTGATCAGAAAGGTTGCAATTTTTGCAACAGAGTCATCATCTGCTTCTGAAAGGTTCTGGAATCACACAATTTTGGAGGCTTGAGCCCTGTTCTGCTAATATGGTACTACTGCCTTTATTCAACACCTTTCTCATTTTCAGTGACATGTATTTTCTAGAGACTTAGTATGTTCCTAAAGACAATAATCTCTCCCTGTGTCCTCACTCTCTCACACTACTGATATATATATATATACATACATACATATATACATACATACATACATATATATATCTTTGATT
>JANHZT010000705.1:443061-458731 GCA_032468215.1 Stegonotus admiraltiensis
TCAGCTTATTGCCCCCACAATCTGGGTCCTCATTTTACCCACCTTAGAAAGGATAGAAGGCTGAGTCGACCTTGAGCTTGGTGAGATTTGAACTTGCAGTAATAGCAAGCAGCAGATGTTAATAACAGTGTTTTAGTCCACTGTACTACTAGGGCTCCTCCAATTGTTACCAATCATAAATTAGCTTATGATAGTGATATATCCATTTAAATTGTATATTATATATAATTCTCCCTTATATAATAAAGCAGGAAAGTTGCTGCTGTGTTTCATCTTCGGCAGTAGTTGGACCTATGTGGATATAGTATTTTATTAAGTTTAGCATAATTAACTGGCAAATAGAAAATTACATCTTTCATGTAACTGTACTAATAAGCTACTACAGCCCTCTATTCATATTCAGCTCCGCATTTGTCTTCAAGACAAAACAATTATTATGTATGCAGTATACAATAATTGTGAAACAAGACTGAGTTAAATTATCAATATATAAATCAAAGATATGGCATAATAAAATCCATGTAGTTTTTTGTTTTGAAATAAATTTTATCTAGATAAATAATGTCTCTTTTAATTTCAAGGTGCTGCTAAATTAAATGGAACAGCAAACATTCACAGTTGCTGGCACTTTTCCAACTTTAATGAGCACTTCTATATAATATTTTTTTTTCAAGGTTGACAATATTAAACCACTTTCATGAAATCTTGTACTTCCTTTAATATTCCTCTAACTTAATAAATAATTGTTGAGCCAATAAGGTATTTTAATATATTTCTGTCTTGCTTTTTTTGGTGAATCTTGCCCAAAATTACAAAACAGAGTTTTAAAATTCACAACAAAAATACTGAATATAAACGTGAATGTAAAGAGTGAGATTAAAGGAGAAACACAGAAAATAGCCAATTCTACCCATCAATGCCTAAAACCTACCCTTGGTTTAAATAGAAAAGTTCTACGCAACAGCAGAATGCTACCAATAATGGCTCTATAGAGAGAAAAATATAAATTACATGTCAGTATATTTCATAATGTTGAATGAGCAACATATATTTTAGAATCAGCCAGCCAGTGTCACTGAATATCAAGTCAATCAAGAACATGGTCAAAGAAATAGTATCTACAAATAACATGGGAAACAGGCAATAAGGGAACTTGAATTGGTTCAAAACCAATCTAGTATCAAGTGTGTAAGTGTAAGTATTGTCTTGCTGGGTTTTTTTTGCTGTAAATCAAAGTGTTACAGAATTTCTATTGTACTCCTAATTTTCTATTTTTCACCAGCATATAGCTTTTAGTTTAGGAGTAGTAAAGTAGGATTCACCTTTCAATTCCCATAATACAGCCTTGGAGGGAATATCTACTTTATTTATACTAGTTTTTAAGCTAAATGTATTTGGCAATTTAGGGATGGTTTTTGCACTTTTACTAGTGAAGAAAACTGTTCCTATAGGAAAATATAGTGAATAGTAGAATATACAAATAAAACAGTAAAGAGAGACCCATTTTTTCTTCCTATAATACCAAGTTTTCAAAATGAGGGCTGAAATATCCAGACTATCGCCATTGATTTGGTCATTATAACTCCAGGCTATGCTTGAGTTTCTTTTCAGTCCCTTCCCTTGTCTAGTATTTTGGTTTGTGATGTTTTTTAAAATATACTGTCACCTCCTGCTTATGCAAGTGCACCATTATGAACATTAAATAAATTCTAACTTTCTCTCAGTAGAATATAACACAGACATAAGTTGCCTTTGATATATGTTATAAGAAGAAGAAATAATCAATGTAGGTGTAGACAGTATGCATCCCTGATTTTTGAGCTCTGAATAAAACAGCCAGAAACGTTAGAGCAAAAACAACATTCCAAAACAGATGGTTTTCAAGCAGGATTTGAAACTCTTACAAATATTACCATCCAACCTTCTTTTTTTCATATCGGCTACAAAGCAATTTATAGGATTCAAGAAAACTCCAAGATAAAGTGAACATTGGATTATATACATTTGTGCTGCTAAACTATGGTAGCTTTCGACAATGTCATTTAATTTTCCTCTGTAATTTTATGTGACTGTGGTTTTAATATTAAAACCAATTTTTAAAAAAGTATATAAGCTTATTAAAGTGAGTATCATGAGAGATATTCTTTACCTTAGTGAAAAGCAGACTTAGAGCTATGACATCCCTTCTTTCATTGAGACTATGCAGTGGCACAGATTTGCAGTGTGTTGCCATTGATACTAGAGCAGATTACTAAAGGCTGCTTTCTTTAATACCCCAGATCTCAATAAAGGAGGAAAAAAACCTAATATTCTGCTCTGTGCATTTATACTGACAGACATAAGACTGTCTCTGCCCACCCCCACCCCCCATGCATAACAACTTAGAAACAATAACTAGAAGCTGCATTAGCTTCATGTTGCTCCAAAGTAATAGACTGACTGGGATCCCATGGATGGTTCTTGAAAAGAAAGAGCCAGCTTTTCAAGAACTCCAGGGGAGAGGGTGCCATCCTTACCTCTGGGGGGATGCTGTTCCAGATGATGGCAGTCACAACAGAGAAGCCATGCTTCCTTGGCTCCACAAAAGGGTAATATTTAATGGCGGGGAGCTGGAGCAAACCCACTCTCCTGGAATGTACCTGATGGGCAGAAATGATGGAGGTAAGCAGTCTCTCAGGTATTCAGTCCCTGTCATACAAGGGCTTTCTAGGTAATAATCAGGACCTTGAATTGTACCTGGAAGCCACTGACAACCAATGCAGCTTGCATAGCAGTAGTGATACATGTGCATACCGAGAAGCATTTGAGAAGCATTTGGAACCAACTATAGCCTCTGGATGGTCATCAAGGGCAGCCCCAAAAAGAGACCATTGCAATAATGTCTGAAGGTATCTGAGGATGTGTCTCACCCAATGGGATTAACCACCTCATCCTATACCATTCCGGACAAATAGCTGTCTGATCTCTTCTTAGAAACCTCCAGAGATGGTACAACTGAAACTTCTGAAGTCAAATCAGAATTCCACAGATTAATTGTTCTCATTGTCAGGCAATTTCTTCTTAGTTCTAGGTTGGATCTCTCTTTGATAAGTTTCTCTCTGTTTTTTCTTATCTTGTCTTCAAGTGCTTTGCAGAATAGATTGTCCCCTCTTGTTATAGCCCCTCAAATCTTGGAACATGGCTATCATACCAGCCCTTTTCCTTCTCTTCATTAGACTAGACAAACCCAGTTTCTGCAACCTTTCATCGTTATTTTTAGCCTCCAGACCTCTAATCATCCTTGTTGCTCTTCACTTTCTAGAGTCTCAATACCATTTTTATATCACAGTGACCAAAACTGGATGAAGTATTGTGATCTTACTAAAACAGTATATACCGTAACTGTACTAATACTTCACATGATCTTGATATACTGTTGATGTAGACTTAAGACTGCAATTGTGAGAATAGATATCTCATTTTTCCCTGAATTTTTGTTTCTCAAAAAAAAAAAAAACCCCATGATGAAATATGTTCCTTTAGAACCTTAGATAGAATATAAAGTATTGATAGGCTGAAATAAATTATCTCTAAATATAAAATTATGTTGGTGACAAGTATATCGATTGAGTGTATCAATTTCAAAGATACACAAAGACACTGCAATTTCAAACAAAGTATTATTCAGTACTTCTCTTTTTTGTTCACTTTTTGAAAATGGCAGATTTGTTCTTTTCCTCCCACCAACTTGATTAGTGAAGCTAAAATAAGTTTAATCTACTTAATTCAGAAATCTTTCAATCAAGTGACATTGTTATACTTTTAGAACTTACTCTAGCATTTACTGAATTCCTGTTCCTCAGAATGTCAAATGAAGTTACCAACAGTTTGAGCATTCATGTTAAGATTAAGACAAAGAAGAATTTAAGAATTCTCACATTTCCCTTTAAAAAGTCCAGTTCCAAATTTACCAATATTTATATTTACTGTTTATTACATTTTTATCTCAGCTATCCTTTAAGAGAAAGACAATCCACATCATATTATCCAGAAAAATCACTTTGTCAGATATATTGGGCTGAAAATGAATGCATGGCCCAAGATAACTTAATAAGTTTTTATACCATACTGAAAATATATGTGAAGCTTGGTCTCCCCATCTGAACCCAAAATCTAGTGATGTTTACCATGCCAAGTGGAAAAAAAATATTTCAGGTTCTTTAGGTTGGTCTCAACCATTAGAGTAGACAGTGCAGTCAAAATACATATCTCTTGGTCTTTATGTAATGAGAAATTCTGTACTATATAGTACCCTTTGAGTTCTGTAACTGCTTCCCAGAGGTAGATTTTCTTGGGAGTAAAATACAGTAATTTGGCGTGTCTGATATATACAAGCTACATTGGTGCTATGACAATGCAAGTTTTGCTCAGCCCAAATAAATCACAAGAAGTAGCAAGGTAACCTCTATGTGGTTCATACCTATGAAGAGTGTTGATTATAGAAAATCCTCTTGCTAACAGTATTACTTGGATAATGCTGACATAGCCAGAGGAAAGCTCTGTTTGGATAAAGCTCCACAAAAGTCACTGGGGTTGGGCAGCCAATGCATCATCATCATCATCATCATCATCATCATCATCATCATCTTTTAATTTTCCAGGTTGTAGAGATCCTTGATATATTTCATGCACAGGCTACTTCAAAGAAATTCAGTTTTAAAATCAAGACCTACATCCCAATCTATATATGTTTATACACATTCTGCTACATTTAATTAAGGACTCCCCAAGAAAAATTGCAGCCTCCAACTCTTAGAGTTTTAAATTTAGTAGAAAGACTGATGATTTTTATTTCACTGCACTTCTTTACATATTTTGCCATAGAAAAGATCCAGGATATAAACATTTACCTTTGTAACCATCTGTATTATTGTATAGAAATAGTTGAATTAGTTATTAACTAAAATTAAAATCTCCACTCCCCTCAAAATTGATAAAAGGGGCCATTTACAAGTGCCAGAAGTAAAGCTCTTCTCATTGTTTAGTAATCAACATTTTCTTCTCAGAAATAAAGTGTTCTACTGTTGTTTTGTCTGAGATGGAGGAAAATATTCTAGAAGAAAATTGGAAGTGTTGGTTGGAGAATTTGCTTGTTTGCACATACACAGAGAGAGAAAGAGAGAGAGAAAGAGAGGGAGGGAGAGAGAGAGAAAGAGAGATTCTTTAATCCACAAAAACTAGCCAAATGTTTTTAGTAGAGAATTTCATTTGGGCTATAATAAAAATTCAAATCTATCTGTTAAAAAGCAATTTATTAAAGATACTTTGGATGAAGTAATGTGTTAATATAATATGGAAAATAAGCTCTGAGACTTAAAGAACCTATCAGACTGAGATCCCACTGCAAGCATACAGCAGAAATCAAATAACTGTCTCACATTTAATAAAAAATTGAATTCATACAGCATCTGTACATTTCACTGTTTAAATTTCCTCAGAAATCTAAATGAAAAAATAATCACATCATTTGCCTGCTTTCTGATTTCATTCTTACTTGTGTTTGCTTTCCTACAAGCTTCAAATTGATCCACGAGCAGTACTATCTTTATTAAGCTTCAAAACTGTGCTTTCCATAATGTGCGAATACATTGGGTCTGTGTGTGTGTGTGTGTGTGCTTTCGTGCATGCGTAGAAACAGAGACAGGGAGCAATCTTGCAAGTAGCAGCCGATTGATTACACGGGGCATCTTCTTATTATGCTACACTGGGGTGGGAAGGCGGGGAGAAAGAAGGAAAAGAACTTTAAAATATAATCCTCCTTTTCCCTAGATGATTTGTCTTGTTCCTGGTGAAGTTAAAGGTCTGAAATAATGTGCCCATCAGGGGCTCAATGTTGCATGTCCATGCCAGTTGGTCCAAAGGCTTGTTATGATGGTAATGACCTGCTTCAACGTGGGCTTTGATGGCAGCAATAGAATTGCTACCAGCTCACCCGCTGGGAGAAATATTTTATTATTGTCAAATGCCCTCCACCGAGATTTGTTTTGCCTGTTCCTGTTTAAATTAAATCGGGAAAGGAACTGTATTATTATTTCTCCAGAGTATCTTTGAAATAAACAGCAATTTTGCAAATTTAAGATTCCTGGCCAGTTTTTAAATATTCTTTATTAACAGAAATCACAGCTGCAGGAGTAGAATGGTGATGGGATTGAGCAAATACGAATGTGGTCTGAAAGCTTCGGGACTCTTTCAGCTCCTGTAAATGAGAGTCAAGTAAATAATTAATTGTGCCATAAAAATGAGGCAGCATGAGATGCAGAAAAATACAATATTTGGTTGTTACTTCCTGGGGAACTATACCATCAAACAACAATATGGCCATCTTTTGATATATTGTATTAGAGAAAAATGATTTATAAATGAAGCCACATGGATCTGCCAGCAAATGATGTAATTTGATATGTGCCTCTGTGGATTGTTTCATTACTTTTCTCCTCTGGTTTCTGTCTCATCCTGTCAAGTCCTTTGGCCACAGACTTAGTCTTTCATGTCCTGTTTTGGACGTTCAAGACTTCCCTGCACTCCCCTTCTTTACTCTGGAAGCTTTCTGCCCAGCTCAGGAAACAAGCACTTATCACCCACACAATCACATTCTCAACACAGGAGGATATAACATAATTCTCATTCTGAAGAGCAACTATCTCCAAAAGTCACTAGGGGAAGTCTATCTCAGATTCTATCTCCTTCTTTGACTTCTTTATTCATGCTTGTGTCATCATGTCAACAATTTCTGTATTTCCTTGCAGATGTTTTCCTTCTTGTCCGAATAGCTTCTGAAGCAGCTTCTTCGATGAGAAGCGAAATGTCTTCAGGGAAAAACAAAGAAAGTTCAGTTGTCTTTAAGAGACACAAGAGAGACATGATTTTCCCAAAGCACCTTTGGGAAAACTATGCCCTGAATGACCAAGAATCTCCACAGACATTTAGCCACTTTGATTTATGTTTGTCTCTTTTCTGTTTGTCTGATTTTCTAAAACACTAGGTCCACTCCAAAGACCAGGGGTGTCAAACTCGCATCATCACATTGTCATCACACAACATATCATGACTTTTTCCTCCTTTGCTAAACCAGGGGTGGGCATGGCCAGCATGTGACTCATCCAGCCCATGGGCTGCAAGTTTGACACCCCTGCCCAAGACCCTTGCTTTTACATTATATATTGAGAAATTTAAAGTTTAAATTTGTTTAGATGTGTTTTAAGATTTAAATAAGCACTTTTAGGTGTGTTTCCAGTGATTTGATTTGATTTTACTGTCAGGTTTCAAGTAATGCACCCATCACAAATTGAAATCTGAGGCATTTCATTTCCTCAAAGAACAAATTTATTTAGATACATTATCTTGGCACAAACTGGTGGAAAGCCAGTACTGAAAGTTCCCGCACTTTCCACCAATATAAGTAAGAGTTTCTCAATTTTCCAAAACAATCTGTCTCATTATCCAACTGAGATGAGAGCTGGTTGCTTGGTGACTTCTCTTCTCCTCCTCCTCCAGCCAGCCATACATTGGAATGTACCTGACTCATCGACTAGCTATGTTGTTTTGGCTGAAGACTCCATCTCCTTAGCTCTCCCCCCTTCAGCTCCAAACTGTGTCAAACTGAATTCATGTTAGAGTAACCAAGGATATAAACAATCCCATACCCCGATCAAATTCAGACTTCACATTTACTTCCTCAGTAGAGATCCATGATGCTCCAGCATTGCAATTCAAAGGCATTACTCTTTCATTCAGCCTTTCTGGTGACCCAGTTTTCAGTTATATGTTACAATTGGAAAACATGGTCTTGGCGATATGTACTTTTCTTGACAATATGCTGTCCCTGCATTTTAATAGTTTGTCTGGATCTTTTATAGGCTTTTTCCCAATCTGCAGATGCCTATTTCATAGCTACAAATACTATCATGTGAATTTACCACCCCAGTTTCTCCTCTGTCTTCCTCACTTCCATCTATCGTCAACTTATCTAAGGCTGCTGATATTTCTCCCAACAATTTTAATGCCAATTTCTATTTCTTCTGGTCCACATTTCTAATGATAAGAGTATATTCTGAATATAAGTTAAATAAAAAATAACAATAGACTATAAAACTTTGCTGCTTCCCATTCCCAACTTTGAACTATTTAGTTGTTTCTGTTCTACAAAATAAAACAAAGCAAAAATATGAGCCTTTTTGGAACTTCCTTGTCTTTTCCATTCTGCACTGGATATCAACGTGATCTTGTATACCTCTGACTTTTCTCAGTTCCACATTGTTGTTCCATGCATTGTTGAAACCTGGAAGTCTTATGTGGTCTTTTCCTAGGAAGTTAAACTGTTGGTAGATTAAATAACCTTTACCATTGCATTTTTAAAAATTATTATTTTAATATTATTATTTTAGTTCCTTAGCCATTTTGTGTTTTTCATATGCCAAAAACAAGTAGTGTTTTAACTGCATCTTGTGAGATTCTAAACAGTTCTTCTAGTATTTAATCAACCCCTGTTTTGTTGTGAACACAAACTATTTTTTTCTATCATTTTCTTATATGAAATAAACCTGGTGTTCCTCTGATGTAAAGTGACCCATTCTGATTCCAACAATGTCAATATTCAGTCTTCATGGATTTTCAGAATCTGAGAAGCCATCACATTCTTGTTCCTCTTACAAACCAATGAAGTTTAGATGTTGGCCCATAATTGCCTACTCCAAAGCATCTTAAGAAAGAAAAATAGCAATTGTCTGTTTTGAACTTGAAGAATCTTCTCCCCCAGGTATTAAACAAGACATCTTAAGTACAGTAACTTTCCATCTAGACATTACAAGCTATATTGTCCTATACAACTTCCAACAACCTGTCCATATTCTTAGATATGGCAAAGTGCCACAGTAGCGTTGGAAATGGAAAATCTCTTTTAACTGATGGTCCCTATAAATGCTATCCTGGCAACAATGATTTGTTCTACAGCTAATATATCACCAACAAGTCACTCTACAATTTAACTATCTTCTGGAGAGTCCTGTGGGAATAATTTATTGGTTTTCCTAATTGTACTAATAATGGGGGGGGGGAATGAATAGGAATCAGTTTAACAGGAAGAACACTGTACTCTCACTCCCAGCACTGTCCAAATCATTTTATCGTATGCTATGATTTTTTTCACAGCATCTTTGGCACTATCTATGCTGTGAAGGACTTCTGGAAAAATGAAATCCATGGAAGGAAAAATAAATAGATCATGACCCCTCTACTGATTTGCAAAGGAACATTTTTTAAAAAATATGAGCTTCAGAAACAATTTTAACTGTTAAATGCCGTTTATACAAAAAAGTGGTCATCAGATCTATTGGTGCAATAATCCTTAACTGATGTAAACATTTATAGTTAGTAGATCTTCAACAAATATTTGGAAAACTCATTTAGAGGTTGTACAATTACATCTGTCTTTCATTAACATCTGTCTTTCATTAAAACCTTTTTCAGGTATCCATATCAGCCTGAAAAAAAAAAGAAAAACCAAGAGGTAGCTACGTTAAGTATCTCATTGACTTTAATATGGTGCCCCTTTAACTTAGTTACATCTTTTTCATTTTTCAGGCTTGAATCAAACCCTGGAAAAAATTGATTGCTTTAATAAGTAACTGGAATATATTGTGCAGGCACAACATCTGAAACATACTATTAAATGAAGGGCACCAAGTTTGGGGAAGGGCCACAATATCATCTCTTTAAAATTGCTGAAAATACAGCAGACATTTCCTAGATTAAGAACTGTTCCTCACAGTACTTACATTTTATCCCTGAGTTGGGAAAGAAGTAGACCAACATGAAATATTATTAACCAAATGTATAGAATTGCCTATCTCACAAAATGTGGCTCCAGGTTGCATGCAACAATTGAATAACAACTAACAATGCTATACCATAGCCCACTCTCCCTAAGTATTAAAAATGAAGCTAGACAGTAGGGCTACGCACATACAATTTAAAGTGGAATAATTTCAGGGCGGTAATTGGTGGTTACTCTGCCATCCCTTTCCTCCTATCTCCCATAGCATCTGCCTTCGTCCTGCAAGTCCTGCAAGGTTGGCACATTCTGGGTTCCTTTGATTAAATAACATCTCTACCAGGACTTCAGAAGCAACCCTTGTCTGTATCAGCAACTGTCCTTTGGAATGAGGTTCCTTATTTAGATCCAGTAGCCCTGACTTTGCTGTGGTTTAGAAGAGCTGGTTCTCCACCTAGGCTTTTAGCAAGGAAAAATTGAGATCCTTCGTTTTAGGGTGTGCATCTTTTATCTTTATATGTTATTGATTTTATTGCTTGTTTCTTCCTTATTGAAAGTTGGCAGCATACATGTTTAATAATGAGAGAGAGAGGGAGGGAGGGAGGGAGAGGGAGAGAGAGGGCAGGAGAAAATATCCATTCCCTATAAAAAAGATCAAATGTGCCTACCTGTAAATAATATGTTGAGGGAGACACTTGTAACATACAGCACATACTAAATACAAATGGGATCTTAGGACATGAAAACTCAAGAGTAAAAAACCCTCCTGTTCCCAGTGTGAAGACAAAAGTCAATCTTCAGTACTACACACCACAAAACCTTTTCACAAGAACACAAGGGGGCTTAAAGACAGAGTTGTATTGCATGAATAGAAAAACCAAAACAATTAGCAAATTAAAACTAATGTCAACATTTTAGTGTCGTGTTTATTCTGTTATAATGGCTTCATTTTCGTTCCGTCCATGTCTTCTTGTAGTTTCTTCAAAATTCATCTATGGAAATAAACTCAATGACACAAGTTGACATAAATTATCCATCACTGTAGCAGTGGGATGCAGGCCTTGTAGGGTCTAATATGCGACTGCTACCTATTAGGAACAACCCGAAACAAAAGTACCAAGATCACAGCTAGAATAATGCAGCATGATTGCAAGACAGGATGACTACCTTTTGTCCAAGGTAGCTCCCACTCATTTTCAACACGGCGCCCAGTAAGAAAACAGACTTTTTGCTCAGCAAAACCTCTGCTTAGACTCTTCCTGGATAAAAAGAGGTTGAAAACCAGTAAGAAATCTGCTTTTTCCAGAGTTTTTGAGTTGCTTAGCAATTGAAAAACCCAAGGGAAAAAAAATCCCTTTTTTTTCTTAACTCTTATTTGGTGCCTTTACTCCCTCCTGTAAGATATGTAGGCAAGGTAAAGGAGCCAAGCAGAGAAGTGGTTTTCATTCCACCAGCTGAAGTGGTATCCGATGGGGACCGAAGACTTTCGACCTCTTTTTTTTTCCCCTCCCAAACTTCAGAGGAACGCTCAGCTGGCTTTCTAGCTGCAAACAGATAAAGGAAAGGGATCCTCACGCTGAAACCAGAGGCGGAGCTAAACGGACTCATTAAATAATTGAATAATTGCCCCGTTAAGGAAATGCGGGAAGGACGTTTTAGCCTGCTTGCAGTCCGGAGGTTTTCTGGATTTTAAGAGCACACTAAGGCTCCCCCCACACACACACCTTTTGCTAAAGTGCACCAGATTTCGTAAAGTGCCTCATTTGGGCAATATAAATAAATGCTCTTCGCTGTTTAGTCTTTCGTGGGAAAAGTGGGTTAAGTCGAAGAACGCATATATTTCCACCGTATGGTATAGCCTGAGTAAGCGGAGCACAGTGTGAAAAGTAAGACATCGTAGGGACAGGCTAAATACTCCGAACGACGTGGCATGGTGGGTAACTTTCAATTTATAAGTCGCTCCGAGTCTTTGGGGAGTCGTGCGGGCTCGAAATCTAAGAAATTTAAAAACAGGCTGAGATTTTATATTGATTGTTTAGTTTTTATTTATTTTTTTTAAAGCTCGTATGTCATTAAAAGGGGACCAGTGTACAATTAGAGGGACGGCATTAAAGATGAATACATTTTATTGCTTGTTTGCAAGTTTCCATTGGCGAAAAAGGAAATGCGCTCCTACTAACATTGTAAACCGCCTTGATCTACAAATCTACTGATCACTACTTGAGCTCCTGATTTGGAGAGAGAGAAAAATATATATATAAATGCTATTGTGTGACCAATGATGCACAACCCTGAGAAGAATCTGCGCAAACTACTGGGATTTGATTGGCTGCCACCCTTAAATTGGGGCGGGGAGGCGGGGGGAATTGTCTAACAGCCTAGCCAATGGCAATGTGGTTTCATGGCTTTGCGAGACATTCTGCGAAATCGCTTTTCTCTTTGTTCCCGAGCGGCGATATTGTTTTGCTAGCGCAAGTGAAAAATGGGAATCCACACTTGCAAAAGACTTCGCTGCAGTTCTGATGAATGAGTTGCACCGTAGCAATTCCGAACCAATCTTCAACAAACAAAGCAGACCAGGGAGAACTAATCTGCACAGATTAATTTTGTTCTCCAGCCCCAGTTTATGGGACAGCAATCGTGCCATGCTTATTGATTATCAGACAAGTCTACTAATCCCCCTTAAGGTCATTTAATGTACTTAATTAAAGAGCAGTTAGCAAGCTTCTCTTTACCATAGTAATAGTGGCTGTTAAAAGTGATTTGTACATTACCAGTATGGTAGCTATTATTCTAAAGGTCTACTTGACATTTATATTTTCCCTAAACACATACATACTTGAACAAGCATTTATGAGGCAAAATTAGAACTAGAAAAGTCTCCGTGTTCTGCTGTCTTTAAAGAACAGTTATGAAGTGTTAAAATGACTTTAAAGCATTAAAAAAAAGTATCAATAATTTTTTAAAAAAGTATTAAGCTTGATTTGGCCTAAATAAACACTTGGGATTAGCTGGCTTCAGATTACAAGCAGACAGTGGCTAGATTCACAGAGTTTGCTACAAGGCACAATTGTACAGTAATTCTGATATTTAAAATTAAAAGGTACAACTGTTGTGCTATTGTAGCATTAAGATTTTAACCTGGGTGTTCTACCATACCTACATTAAATAGACAAGCTACCTATGAAATAATACATGGCTAGGAGGACAGAAGAAGTAACTAAAGCAAAACCAAGTAAAACATTTTAGAACTTAACACAGTGCTTGACCTGACTCGAAGGTAGTGGAGCCCTATTAATTCCTTTTTATCTATTGGTGAGAGGATAGATGGGATGAGATGAAGTCTTAAAAAGTACAATCTTTACACCTATTTCTTCTGTTTGTAATAAATTTTAAATGGCTTGTTTATATGTTTCTTTGATGAGGCCAGACAACCTATAAATTCAGCTTTTCTTCTTAAAACTATGGAATGTTAATTCCTGGCAAATTGGTGGCAGAAAGTTCAGCTTCTTCAGCAGGTTGAAGGCCAAAGATGGTTCAAGAGCTCATGTTTTGCTAATCAATGCTTATTAAAAACAGCATAAGTTGAAGAATAGCCAGCAGATATTTTCCATTTGGACTTGAAAAAGATTTGCCCAAAGGCTCTTTCTTACCCAGGCTTCAGGGCAGCAGTTTATGTCTTCTTAGGCTTGTTTAAGGAAGAAAAAGCAAAGAACAGAAAAAGGACAGTTCTTAAAAGCATTGAGACTTAACTTTTTTAAAATTTTCGTTATATAAGTTGGCATCTGTCCTGGCATCAGGACAGCATCTGTGGTCTTTAGAACTGGGGGAGCTTTTACCTCAAAGAGGGAATCCTGTCCAAGAGGATGCTAAACTAAATCGGTGCTGGGCTCATTTGGCACAGCACTTAGGAAACAGGGCACCAGTGTTCTGTAATGTGTCCTCTTGATCTTCTCTTTGGCCTACCACAGTAATTGCTGAGTAAATTCACCTTTATTATGATGAGCTGATGGAAACAATGCAGAATGGCAGAGAGCAATATAGTGTGGGTAAGACGGATAGGCACATATGTCAGAGACGAATACGTTTCCTGCTGCACAAGTCAATGGGTATTTTCCCTCAGTTGTTACTGGAAGCAGCTTGAGACCTACTTATTATTAACACTGGTCAGTGTGATGCACACACCCGTCATGATTTTAAATGTTTAGATGCCATTAAAATTGATGAATCCCACCTCTCCCCCCCTTCTTCGTACCATTTAATTTGGATATTTTCAAGCAGCTTACCGGATAAAAACCTTTTAATGTTCTATTTATTTATTTTAATAGTGTTGCTTGGGATGGCTGTATAATCAGATAAGGGTCATTAAATCACTTGCGATTAAATAGGATAATAATATTTGCTCACCCTATTAATATTAGAGCTTATGCTGACTGTATTTTTGAAATTTTAGATGAAGATATATATATTTTTAATTACATGAAAAGGATGCATTATCTCATTGTGTGGATTATGCCCTTTACTTCATCTACCAGAATGTTTGCACATATTGGCCTTCAGATTTCCTCATGTTCTTACATGTTGACCTCAGGCATTTCTTTAGTCTCCCATCTGGCATCTGTTTTTTATCTTCCACATTATTCTAGCAGGTTTCCAATTCTCAGACCATTCAACATTCTGTAAGACACACTAAGAAATAAGTGTTGGTATTCTTCATAGCTGAACGATGAAGAATATTTATGTTCCATTCACCAGCTGGCATTTTTCACTGACCTTTATCTTCCAATTGTTTGCAAAAGATCCCACTACTGTATTTTCTCAATCCTTGGAAGAATAATTTGCAGAGTTGCATTACATTTTCCTTTCTCCTTAGGGCCAGATTCAAGACATTCCATTTGAGCATAGGTTCTGCCCAGGGGTGGGTTCTACTTACCTTTACTACCAGTTTGCAACAGGCTGTGCGCGCGTTTTTCTGTGCATGCACAGAAGCGTTCTGATGATGTCGGGGTCAGTGGGCAGAGCCTCCCACCGGTTTTACTACTGGTTCTATAGAACCGGTGCGAATTGGGGGCAACCCACCACTGGTTCTGCTGCAGATTGGTCATTCTACTCTTTACAGACTTGAAGGAGGAACAAGGGAACACTAACATAATGTTTTTCTTTCCCTGATCAACAATATATGGTATGCCTGAAATCTGGAACTGGAATGGATACTGAATCTTATAGTTTCTGCAGAGTCCACAACTATAGGCAATGGCCATCTCATGTTGTGCCATTGGAACCACAAAGAGGTAGAGGATTGGCTGCCTGGATTTAATAGCCAGCTTTCCTTCTCTTCTGTTGCATGATATACCACTGTAAGAAGTGGGGAATGGAAGACAGAAACAGGAATGGCTAAGACTTGCTGCAGCTGACTGAATTGTTTGAAAATATTGTTTCTTGTTACCATTGAACGCACGTGTTTTCATGCTTCTCTAGAAAGAATAAATATTCATGGAACAGAAGTTAAAGTGGGTTTAACATTGTTAATGTTATTCACATATATCACATGTTATTGATCAACATGTGTGAAAAAAATTGCTGTGGAAGGAAGAAAGAATAATATTGGTTTGACTTATCGAGAACTCTGTCTTAATATGAAAATGACTCTTATGATGTTATCACCATTGATTGCTCTTAATGCAGCATCTTGGAAGGTAGAGTGTTCTTTGGAATTGAGAGAGTAGAGTAGAGTAGAGTAGAGTAGAGTAGAGTAGAGTAGAGTAGAGTAGAGTAGAATTCTTTACTGGCCAAGTGTGATTGGACACACAAGGAATTTGTCTTGGTGCATATGCTAACAGTGTACATAAAAAGACAAGATAC